>JAJOZX010002473.1:110000-117500 GCA_023014485.1 Bathynomus jamesi | reverse complement strand
TTTATCTGGATCACCCAGTGTATATATATATATATATATATATAACACACACACACATATATATATATATATATACACACACACACATATATATATATATATATACACATACATATATATGTTAAACCCTCCGTCTATGGCCCGGGTTTGTTCGAAGTCGACGGGGGTTCTAGTTAGGTGGCAGCAACGGTTGTGACTTGCAGTATTTTTCTTCTATATTACTCTCCGAGTTCTTCTATAGTGGCTCGGAGGACTCTGATAGACTTACTAAAAATGCTGAAGATTCCGGACTCTTCTTATAGTGTATCCGGAAAGTTAATGACTAAGTTCTTCTGAAGAGAGCAAGGCTCGAAGGATAAGATAAAAACTATCTTTTACTGTAATTTACTGCTAAAATGTACAGGTAGTGCTCAGCCTCTGAATTAGCTTCTGAATGACAATGGAAGATTTTTACTGGGTTTATATACCCAAAACTGCTAACATCATTATTATTAAATGCTAAAAGGCTGTATTATTTTTGCACAATATCGAAAATAAAGTAAATTTTCAGCTGTGGTAAGGCTTGAACGAGTAAACAAAATATTTGAAGACGAAACCATATTTTTATCTTAAACCGCGACTTTTCAGATCTGATGTTATCATGATCTGCCAAGTTAACTAAAATGGAAATCGGACTATGCATCTTTACGCTAAAATATGCATATGAGTAAAATTTTAAGGTTTAAGATGTACAATTTTAATGCTTAGGCAAGACATGATCTCATCTTTTATAACGAAAGAGAATGTATACAAATATGAACATTGCAAAGCTTAAGCAGGATTCCTTATTAAGCGAAATCTAAAAAATGATTATGAGATTTTAAAAAACAACAGGTCACCAATTATTTGGCAAAGTAGAAAGCAAATCAAAAATTTTATCCAAACTCGCGTTGGGCGATTTTGGTCCTTATGTAAAAATGAATGCACACACGTACATACATATGAGTATAGGCATTATATAAAGTTAAATATATAAGAATATACAGGATTATATAAATACATGAACCATATAACACATGAATTTTAAAATGGATACTTTTTCTAAATGGATACAAGACTATATAAATGAATACAAGAATTACATGAAGAATAAGATAGTACAGGAATATGGGAATTATTTATGGTTCATTTTTACAGGGCTCTACTCTCTAGAATGATATTAATATAATAATGTAACATCCTAACTAATGCTAACTAGATGATAACTATGGGTTTTATAATACAGATTTCTATATACAACATAAGTCGGGTGGTTAACTCTAGTTCACGTGGTCTGGGTACGCACTCTTGGTCGTGCATAAATAGTTTCATGTTCCGTGTCTCTTGGTTTTCTTTGTCCCCAGAATGATCTTTTCACCACAAATATACCGAGGATAATAGTACATACAATAACGATACTAACGGCAGACGTTGAGAAAATTGTTACCGGTTGTAGTATTTGTAAGAGGTTATTTTGGTTATCATCCGAAATTTTAAACCGGCTCAATTGATCATTCCATTCAGGGGCATGTAGTTCGGGTAGGATGGTTACAGGTTTTATGGAGACATTTAAGATCTCTATGACGGGTTTAAATTTAATTTGCGACGGAAATGGGTATGAGTTATTAAGGGTAACCTTGTACGGGTTGTATGTTTGGAGGGCTTTTGAATGCAAGGAGCAACCAATTGGTAGCCGAATAACCATAGGGATTGTGATGAGGGAATAATTCGATGGACACTCGAGAGTAGCGGCAGTCCTGTTCGCGAAAGAAACCCAGATGTCTTGTCCAATTCGAAGTTGAATGGTTTTATGGGAACGAAATTTTTTAAATGAACATACCGGGGCATGCCGGTCACGAATTAGGTCGATAACGCAAGACCTAGTAGTTGGAAGAATAACTGGTTTGAGTGGAGGAAGACGAGTTGTTTATTTGGTTGCGGGAATCGGCAATGCCGGACGTCGCTATCTGACATCATAGAATAGCTGACAGATCTTTGGTGAGGAAAAGGTAAGGTGGTACGGTGGGTAAATACAATCGATAGACATTAGAGTTGTTTTGGTAGGGTGTTGGGAAAGGGTGAAATTTATATACGTCATAAGTGAGGACATCGAAAATGGTATAATTATGAGGTATGTGTAGGGGCGTGGTCCATGTACAGTCCAGGTGTATTCTAGAAATTGGGGTAATTAGTGTGGTTGAGTGGGAATATGGGTGATAATTTTAATTGTGTCTGGGCGGTGTGAATCAAGGACTGAAGTGTTTCCCATGGTATTAGGGTGGAAAGAGTGATTTTTCCATGGGCTAGCTGGTTGCACGCAAAACCTTGGAATGAATCGTAGTTATTCGTTGTAAGTATTTTATCGATTAGGGTTACTTGTAGGTTCATTATCTCTATTAATTCTAGATATCTTTTGTGTCTTTGTGTATTGAGCTAACATGGATTCAGGTATGTGAATCTGTCCGAAAGGGAGTGGAGGAAAGCGATTGTTTTCGTGTAATGACCTAATAGTTTGTTCTAACATGTGTCCATTATATTGTCGATTTTCGCGCGAAGAGATTCAATTTAAGTTCAATTCTTTAATATCTTCTTCGATTGCTAATCCGAATAAACCTTTGAACAGTTTCCTCCTATATCTATCAGTCCCCTTTTACTTCTTTGGTTAAAGTTTTCTGAATTTTTAGTTTCAGTTGTTATCCATGGTAAGGCTAATATTTCTGATAGGGCGCGTGCTGTAGTTTGAATATTTTCGAGGGTATTTTCTAACAGAACGCGACTAATCTGATCTTTCCTTGGAAAGAATTCTGGACTTTACTTTCAAACGTTTTTAATTGGGTTTGTATCTGAAGGAGATTGATTTTTAATTCTAGCAGGGGTTGCAAATTTATATAAAGGTCTGCGTGCCTTTCAAAAATTTACCTTCTGCAAGTTTTTCTATAACAACTCCGGTAGAAATTTTAATGCTAGGGCTGCAAGAGTAAATAATTTGGAAAATTATAAGGGGGACAATTTTATTCATTTCTACGCCTTAGGTTATACGGAGCTGGGGGTGGTTGTGTGGATACTTGTGTTTGTGGGCGAGGGGGTCGGCCTCGTTTTGGTGGCAATGGGTCGACCGTTGAGCTCGGATTCTGAGCGGGTTCGGTTTCTTATGTGAAGGTTCTAGTTCACGTGGGATGATGCATTTGCGGGCGGTATGTAGGGTCCGTGCGTCGATCATCAATCGTGTGAGGGTGGTGACAGAGGAGATGGTGGAGTTGGAGGAGATGGTGGAGTTCCACTGAGTGATCCTCTCGAAGGGGTTTCTCCAGGGTCTGGTCCGATGGGACTCTTGGTTCTGGGGCCTCCTCTTGTTCAGAGATTGGCTCGAGTACTGGTGGTATTACGAGGTACCAATCTTGTCATGGGTAGTGGTTCCCGCGGTGACCACTTCAGTTTTTTTGATCCCTGCTCGATTTGTTAATACCTTGACCTTTTGAAGGATAGGCGGCTCGAACGCCTGGCAGCTGTTTTTTGGGAAGGTGTTGTTCGGAAGCTATCTTCAAATTGTCAGCGTGAATGATCTTTAGTTTGGAATGATCCCGGAGGTCGAGGATTTCATAACGATTTTTTCCGATGTTTTTCATAATCCTATATGGGGCCATCCCATTTTGGGTATAATTTGCGATGAGCACCTGGCGGTTTCACGCTCTCAGATAACATCGCATACCGACGATTATAGTCCGTTGGACGGGGATGACGCCTATGTTGCTCTTGCTCCATCTGTTGGTTTCGTTGGTCGAGGGCATAGCGGATTATGTCAAAAATCTTGAAAGATCGTTCAGCTAGTTGCTGATTTGCTTCTGCCATTTCGGAGAGAGGACGAAATGAGGGGTGTCCCCGATGGACACATTATAGCCATTGTTGATGGCTGTTTGTACCATGGGAAGGGAATCATCCCATGTACGGGAGGATGCATCGACAACGTGGCGCAGGGCTTCCAAGATCTTTCGATTGTGCCTTTCCACTAAGCCGTTTGCCTGCGGATGGTATGCCACAATGTGTGTATTTTTAATTTTACACATGTTACAGAGTGACTCGAACAGTTTGGAAGTGAAACTAAGGGCGTTATCCGAGATTAGGATGGAAGGAGTGTAGTATGATTTTGGATGACGCGTTCCACTAGGGCTCTTGCCACAGTTTCCGAGGTCTGGTCTGGAATGGCGGCTACTTCGCTGTAACGCGAGAAGTGGTCCGTAAACACAATGATGTACTGATTTCCCTTTGATGTTTTGGGAAATGGTCCCAGTATATCCATTCCAGTTCTTTGCCAGGGCCTTTGGCATACTGGATATTTATGCATCGGAGCTGTGGATGGTACGTTGCCCTTATGCTTTAAACACGACGGACATTCGGCGATGTATTGTACCTTTCTGTTCATCTCGGGAAAGTGGTATCGCTCCAAAAGACTCTTGATGGTGCGATCCGGCCCCATGTGTCCATACAAAGGTGAGTCGTGACAAAGTCCAATGGCTATATCGACGAGATCCTTTGGTATCTCCACGAGGTCGTTTCCATCTTCGTTCCTGAAATGTACGAGCCCATCTTTGAGGTTGTACTGTTCTTTTACCTTCGATGGTTCCTTTTGTTCCAGGCGCGCCCGAAGGTTTTGGGTGTGTTGGTCCTGTTGTTGGGAGTATTGCAGACACTCGTAGTCGAACACAGGAAGAATTCCTATTTTATTCACTTGGGCGTCGGGCTTGAGTCTCGACAATCCGTCTGGAATAACTTGCAGTTTTCCCGGTTTGTATACGATTTTTGCTGCAAAGTCCTGAATCAACAGAGCCCATCTACTCAATCGTCCTTCAAGTAGCTTGTCCTTGAAGAGGTACGTGAGTGGCTTATGATCAGTCTTGATGGTTACATCGTAGCCATAGACGATATTTCGGAATTTTTTCAAAGCCCAATATACCGCTAGGGCCTCTCGGTCCGTAGTGGAATAATTCCGTTGAGGTGCAGAGAGAAGTTGACTGGCATAAGCAATGGGTAATTCCACACCGTCTACGTCCTGTAACAGGACGGCTCCTAGTCCATAGGAGGAAGCATCTGTGGCTATGATGAAGGGTCTTGTGTAATCAGGATATTGTAAAATGGGATGACAGGTTAGTTTATTAATTAAAGTTTCAAAGGCATGTTGGTGATCGGATTCCCAGTTAAATTTCGAATTTTTCTGGAACAAATTAGTAATGGGTTTAGCAATATTTGAAAATTGGGGGATAAAGTTCCGATAGAATCCGACAAAACCAATAAATGCACGGGCGTCGTCGATGGTTTTGGGTACAGGGTACCTTTCCAGGGCTTCGAGTTTGGCTGGATCAGGTTTAATTCTGTGACGAGAGTAGGAATCCTAGGTATACCAGGGATTCTTGTAAAAAATTGCACTTTGCAAGCTTCAGTTTAAGGTGTGCTTTTCTCAAGTGTGATAGCACATTCTGAAGGCGTTGAAAGTGTGTTTTTATGTCCGAACTGTAGACGATAATATCGTCAAGATAAACGAGAGCTTCGACACCTAATAGGTCGGAAAGGACTATATTCATCAACCTAGAGAAATTAGCAGGCCCATTTCGGACTCCGAAAGGTAAAACCTGGAATTCGTAATGGCCTCGGTTAGTGGAGAAAGCAGTCAATGCCCGAGATTCGGGACTGACCTCCATTTGCCAATAACCCGATGCTAAATCGAGGGATGAAAAAAGTTCGCTTTCCCTACGTTCAGAATTGTTTCCTGCATGTTTGGAATCGGGAAACGGTCTGGGATGGTAATGTTGTTCAGGCGTCTAAAATCTATACAAGGGCGAGATGTTCCGTCCTTTTTGGAGACGAGAATCATAGGAGCGGACCAGGGACTAGCTGAAGGCTGAATGACATCCTGCTCCAACATGTCCTTGATGTGTTCCTCAATAGTGACTAATTGGGAATGTGGAACCCGATAGGGAGGAATGAAAATGGGTTTGGAATTGGGTTCCAACTTGATTTCAAAAGGGACCAAATTAGTTCGGCCCAGAGGATCTCCTTTTAGGGCAATCACATCTCTATTTCTTATCAGGAAATCGAGAAGTGATTCCATTAGTTTGGGATCCTGTAAAGCTGGTGACTCCTGAAGGGAGTGCTCCAGACATTTCTTATATTCTTCTTTTAATACTGAAGGATTTAACTCTAAGGAACTGGAAACACGATTTATCATACTGATGGGGAAATCTGAATCTACTTCTACTGTGGAAACAGTTCCTATTTTCTGATTTGAAGTTAATTCTATAGGACTTTTTCCTTTGTTTAAACAAACAACAGGGATAGCTGAATTCTGACTCTGACTAAGGACTTGGGCAATAAGAACATCTCTTTTGAAATTACTTTTCTCTGTAATCAGAGTACGCTCTGACTCTAATAATTTTCCTTGACTGTAACTACTTTTGCTAGGAAACAAATCTTCTCATAAGGTGCTACTGTTATATGCTCGGTAGGGCATATGAAAAATTGTGAATCTGACTCTGGTTCGGCGACTAAAATTTGCCTTATTGGCTGAACTGAAGCTGCGAACTGAAACTGGCTGACTGGAAACTGCTGACTGGAAACTGACTGACTGGAAACTGACTGACTGGAAACTGACTGTGTTGATCCAACTGGATTCAACAACTGGAACTGATTACCCTGGGGTCTGATTTCTGGAGCGGTTGTCCCTCTGGATGCAACCGGCTGACTTGAACTGCTATCAAGTGGAGGGGGTTTCCTATTTCTTTCGGAAATCTGAACTGAACTAATTCTATTAGCATTAAGCTGTCTGTCATTCTCACGGAGATGGTGTGTCCTATTTCGACACTTTACTAACTTTCCGGCTGGGTAAATCTCCCATTGATTCCGGTTAAAAAAATCCATACCTAGTAGGATGTCTGTCTGAAAGGTGGCGACTGTGTCCACTATACAACATTTCGCGGGGTATACCGCGTTTCCAACTTCTAAATATAACTCAATTTCTCCGTATGTAGGTATGGGTGTGCCCGTAACTCCTCTGAGTTGGCAGGATGGTGCCTTAAGTTCATATTTGTAATTTGTACTCTCTAGTAATTCATCTACACATTGTTTCTTAATTAACGTCGCGTGTGCTCCTGTATCTAGGAGAGCAGTTAAATCTTGGTTATCGGTGCTACAATTTATTATTAAATCTAGGAGGTCCGCACCTATTATCCTGATGGGGAGTTTGTGTGCGTATCTGGGTTCATTACTGTAATTTAGGAGGGAGGAGGTTGAACTGCGCCTCCAATGTAGGGTCTAAAAAAGGGCTCGAATGGTCTTCTATGGGAGGACCTGGGTCATATTCTACGGAATTAGCATACGCTGGAGGGTGTTCTTCAAAACTGTACTCTGGGGAAAATGATTCCTCCACGGGTACTTCTGCATACCGAACTAGCTGACCTTGCTGGTTGTACTGAGGGTTGTACATGGGGTAAG
>JAJOZX010002473.1:92500-105000 GCA_023014485.1 Bathynomus jamesi | reverse complement strand
TCTGCAAATATCACCTTCGCCAAAAGGTATGCTGGGAAAAAGCGTGGCGAAACTATAATGCTGAGGTGTTCTGTTAAGTTATCAGTAACTGTTGTGAAGCCATGCCGCGCGGACGTGAACTCTCCGAGTTCCAACGTGGACTCGTCATCGGATGTTATTTAAGTAACGTTTCTATACGAAACATTGCAGCCAAACAGGATATACCAAAGGCGACTGTAGCGGATGTTATCATGAGATGGAAGCACGACGGTGCAACTAACGCGAAAAAACGTTCCGGACGACCACGCAAACTGACGGAACGTGATAGAAGAAGTCTGGTACGACATGTCAAGAAGTCCCGCACGTCCTCTGCCGCTTCCATCGCTGAGGAGGTAGGAAGAGCATCCGGTACCTCCGTTAGTACTGTAACTATCCACAGAGAGATGCACAGACTCGGTTATTATGGTAGAGCAGCTGTACACAAGCCACTGATTACAAAAGTTAATGCCACGCGTCGTTTGGCCTGGTGTGTCTCCCGTCGTTCCTGGACCGTGGAGGACTGGAAAACTGGTCTTTGGAGCGACGAGTCGCGGTATTCACTCTTCTAGTCTGATGGGCGTGTTTGGGTGTGGCGACAGCCCGGAGAACGGCTTCTTCCTGACTGTGTACGTCCAACGGTGAAGTTCGGTGGAGAGTCCATCATGGCATGGGGTTGTTTTTCCTGGCTAGGGCTCGGCCCGTTGGTTGTTATACCCACTACCATGAACGCTGACGTTTATCTCGACGTTCTGGACAATTCGGCCCTCCCTACACTGTGGCAATACTACGGAGATGGCCATTGTTTGTTTCAACAGGATCGAGCTCCCTGCCATACTGCAAGGCGTGTGCAGGACTGGTTTCGTGAAAATAAGGTGGATTTGTTAGACTGGCCTGCTCAGAGCCCCGATCTCAACCCAATCGAGCACATGTGGGACGAACTGGAGCGACGAATACGAAACCGCACACCACGCCTGGCTTCACTTGCATCTCTTGCATCAGCTCTACAAGAGGAATGGCGAGCCATTCCTGCACAGACTTACCGAAAACTGGTGGAAAGTATGCCTCGACGTGTTGACGCTGTAATAAAAGCAAAGGGTGGACCTACTGGTTACTAAATGCCATAATAAAACCATTTTTCCTTAAACCATGCGGTGTCCGAATACTTTTGATCATATAGTGTATATGTATATATATATATATATATGTGTATATATATATGTGTATATATATATATGTGTGTGTGTGTGTGTACATATATATATATATGTATATATTATATATATATATGTATATATATATATATATTTTTATATATATATATATATATATATATATATATATATATATATATATATATATATATATATGTATGTGTATATATACTGGGGTTAGCCAAATAATATGAACACCCGCCGATTTCACCGGTTATCTTTACGGACTGCTCAGACACAAAGTAAACTGTCAAATGACTGGCAAACCTATTTAAATACGTAACAGAGAGTGTATACGTCATGTTATAACCCTCACGTTGTTTTTACAGATCTGAGTGAATTATGAATTAGCAGTTATGAAAGACCTGTCAGACTTCCAAAGAGGGCAAATTGTCGGAGCGCGGATGGCTGGTGCATTGGTGACGAAAACCGCTCAGATGTTCAATGTATCCAGAGGAACCGTCTCTATGGTCATGTCTGCATACCAAAACCATGGAAAGACAAGCACCGACAAATGCAATAGTGGACGCAAGAAGCTGTGTGATCGAGACCGCCGGGTGCTAAAGCGCATTGTGACAAAGAACCATAAGACCACAGCTCCAAAAGTGACTGCAGAGCTTAACCAGCATCTTGCAAGCCCGGTATCGACCAGAACTGTACGTCGCGAGTTCCATGGAGCTGGATACCATGGGAGGGCTGCAATTGCCAAACCCTTCCTTTCGCACATCAACATTGACCGGCGCAGAAAATGGTGTAATGACCATAAGAATTGGTCAATGGACCGGTGGAAGAATGTAGTCTACTCCGACGAATCCTCCTTTACGCTATTTCCATGTTCCGGTCGAGTTTACGTCTGGAGACAGCCTAAAGATGCTTATGACCCCGACTGCCTGACCCCAACCGTTAAGCATGGAGGCGGATCTGTGATGGTTTGGGGAGCAATATCGTGGAATACTCTTGGCCCAGCTGTAGTACTGCATGGCAGGGTTAACGCCCAGGTCTATCTGTCAATATTGGCTGACCAGGTCCATCCCCTGGTCCAAACGCTGTTTCCCAATGGCGGCGCCGTCTTCCAGGATGATAATACACCAATCCACACCGCTGGGGTCGTTAAAAACTATCCAAAAGCTGTATGAATCAATTCCCCGACGCACTGCAGCTGTTATTGCCGCTAAAGGAGGACCAACTCCATTTTAAGAATAAAAACCGCCATTTATCAAGGTGTTCATATTATTTCTCCAACCCCTGTATATATATGTGTGTATATATATATATATATATATATATATATATATATATATATGTATATAATATATATATATATATATATGTATGTGGATATATATATATATATATATATATATATATATATATATATATTATATATACTGTATATATGTACGTGTATATATATATATATATATATATATATATATATATATATATATATATATATATATATATATATATGTACGTGTATATATATGTATATATGTATATATATATATATATATGTATATAAGTGTGTATATAATGTATACATATATGTCTCTCTATCTCTCTTATCTCTCTCCTCTGTCTCGCTTCGTCTCTCATCTCTCTCTCCTCTTCTGTCTCTCCTGTTTCTACCATTTTCAGACCAACAAAGACCCTAGGATCCACTCATGGCTGGTCTACCTAACTGTGTTCGTAATCGTGTATTGTGTATGTCCGTGGTGGCGGAGGGGACCTACAATTTTACGTGGGTTCCGAACCACAAGAACATAAGAAATTTATGTAAAAACTGCCGTATTGGCAACGACCAATTTTTACGAAACTAAATAATTATCAATTTAAAACTAATTAATTATCGATTTAAAACTAAAGATAGAATCTCTGGATCCAGAGGATCAAGTCATAATAGACTACTATCCACAAATATGTTACACTCTATATCTATTTATAACCGACATGCAAATATATCAGATCCAAAGAATCCAGTCAATTTCATTACGGTATCCATCAAGTCACGGTCCATATCGATTGCGGACCAAGTCAAAATTTACAACCATATACATTACAATATATACACTTAGGAGGAAAAGTGTAGGTGTGGCTGTAAAGACTGTACAGTAATGTAGAAATGTGTGTGCACCCATTTGGGTCTCCCATTTAAAGGTGTTTGTGGGGCAAGTGAAGATCATGAGTTTTTCAATACCTCACAGTACTATGGGGGGCACCGCTCGGCAGAGGAATCTCTTTAAATGGGGTGTGTAAGGACAGAGAGTATCCCCTAACCCAAGACGCTGCCTCCCTATATCCCACAACACTTGTGTTGAGCTGTGGGATCTATCCCCACAAAGCCTTAATTTTACTACCTTAAACTATACCCTCTATCAACATATGCGTCTAATCGATTTTTAAACATGTTTATAGACGTGCTACTAATTACTTCTACCGGCAAACTATTCCAGCTATTTACTATTCTATGCGTAAAAAAGTTTTTGGCAACTGCTGTCTCGAACCTTCTACTTGTCAACTTACACCCGTTATTTCTAGTCCTATTATATTGAGATATTTCGAAAAAGCTATCTCTATCTACGTTATCGAACCCATTCATAATTTTGAAAACCTGGATTAGATCACCCCTTAGCCTCCTAGTCTCGAGTGTTGTCAATTTTAACTCCTTAAGCCTATCCTCGTACGACTTTGACCTAAGCGACGGAATCATCTTAGTTGCTCGTCTTTGAACTCTTTCGATTTTGTCTATATCTTTGCGCATATGCGGATTCCAAAATTGGACCGCGTACTCCAAATGGGGTCTAACTAATGATTTATAAAGTGGAACTATAATATCGCGCGATTTGTACTCAAAATTTCGAGCTATAAAACCTAACACTTTGTTCGCCTTATTGACCGCTGCTGTACTTTGTTTCGCTACTTTTAAATCACCAGTGACTATAACTCCTAAATCTTTTTCCTGCTCTACGCTTGTTAAATCTTTCCCTGACATACTATACGCAAAATTACCGTTACGCGAACCTATATGCAAAATTTTGCACTTATCAACGTTAAATCTCATTTGCCATGTGACTGACCAATCAACGATTTTATTCAGATCTTCCTGGATTTTACCTCTATCTTCGTCATTAATCGCCCTACCACCCAGCTTCGTGTCATCCGCAAACTTTGAAACTGTACTGACTAGGCCGACATCTAAATCGTTAATATATATAAGAAAAAGCAAGGGGCCCAATACAGAACCCTGAGGAACGCCACTCGCTACATTAGCCCAACACGACTCCGCTCCATCAACGACCACCCTCTGTTTCCTACCTCGCAACCACTCTTCTAGCCAATTTATTACTACACCCCTGATTCCATGAGCCTTAGTTTTTTCAATGAGTCTTTTGTGCGGCACGGTGTCAAACGCTTTTTGAAAATCTAAATACACTACATCAACCGCCCGATGTCTATCGTAAACGTCAACCACGCTTTGGAAAAATTCTAAAAGATTAGTTAAGCAAGATTTGTTTCGCCTAAAACCGTGCTGCGTATTTCTAACTAGTTTATGCACTTCTAAGTGTTCGACTATACGATCCCTAATTATTGATTCCAGTAGCTTACCTACAACAGACGTTAAACTGATTGGCCTATAATTTCCCGCCGCACCTTTATCGCCTTTCTTAAAGATAGGTGTTACGTTTGCTAACTTGAAATTATCTGGTACGCACCCCTCAGAAATAGACGCATTAAAAATCTTTGTTAGCGGCACAACAATGCTATCTTTTAATTCTTTTAGTTGTATGGGATATATGGAATCCGGCCCCTGATTTACGCGTTTTCATTTTATCAATATAGCGCATTACTCCCCTTCACTAACGACAATATTATCCAAAATATTACCATTATCAAAAGGTATTATGTCTATGACCGTAGGGATATTCGTTACATCTTCTATAGTAAAAACTGACGTAAAAAATTCGTTTAGCAAGGTAGCCATTTCCTTGTTTTCAGAAACTAGATCTCCGTTTACATTTTTCAAAGGCCCCAAGACACTTTTTACTGGATTTCTATTATTGACGTATTGAAAGAATCGCTTGGGGTTTTCTTTACCGTCACGAGCTATGGAGATTTCAAATTCGCGCTTGGACTTTTTTATTACACTTTTCGCTTCACGCCTTAGAGATATGTAGTTGTTTCGTAACAACAATTGTCTTTATCGCACTTATATAGCCTATAAGCCCTATCTCTACTCTTTATAATGTCTCCTACTCTAGAAGTAAACCACAAGGGCTTGTTGTTTACTTTCGCACGCTTAATTTTGTACGGTACACATTCCTCATTTATAGTCCTAAATACTTTCGAACGATTCCCACATTAGTTTTGCGTTGGAGTTCCCCATTACGTTTTCCCAATTGACGTGTGAAATTTATTTCGAAATTTACTAAAGTCTGCGTGCTGGAAGTTAGGAATTTTAGTCGAGTTAGTTGGTTTCGAGTGACTTACTGAGAGGACAAACTCTACCATATTGTGATCGCTATTGCTTAACGGTTCTATTACTTGAAGATCAGTAATTAGCCTATCATCCGGTTATTACTAAATCTAAAATACTGTCCAACCTCGTAGGTTCCCCAACCTTTTGAATAAGAAAGCTATCCTCGAGAAAATTAACTAAACGATTACCTTCCGCGTCTCCCTGCATTGTATCGTAATTCACGTTGGCGCAATTAAAGTCACCCATAACTAAAGCCTGCTCACTACCGATTATTCTCTTTAGTTCACGATATAACGCTTCGTCCGTATCAGCTGTTTGATTAGGGGGCCTATATATAACCGCAACAAGAAGTTTGAAATCGTTCAATTTAAGTTCTGCTATAGTCGAATCTATCGGTTCTGGAATTGAGTGCTTTACTTCTATAACGTTCGCAATATTATCTTTGATATACAACATAACACCGCCTCCTCGCCTACCTATTCTGTTTTTAACAAAAAGTCTATAACCTTTAATTTGATACTCCCCTACAAAGTCACGTGTTTCAGTGCTAAGCCACGATTCATTTATCGCAATTATGTCATAGTCTTTACAAGCAATTAAAGAAAAAAATTCGTTTATTTTATTTCGTAGGCTACGAGCATTTAAGGATAGAACCTTCAAATTGTTTGTAATTGCGACACCTTCGCGAGCGCAGGGGAAATTTGTGGAATTTACGCTGGGACCGTTCGGGTTGCGGCAGCCTGAAAAGAAGAGACAGTATTATGAAATAGTCTTCCTAAACGCGCAGCTCCAACGTCATTAAAATGAAGTCCATCTTCGAGGAACAAGTCCCTCCTGCCGTAGAAACTGTTCCAAAAATTTGCAAAATCCACTCCTTCCTGTTGACAAAGAGACTTTAGGTTATTGTTAATATAGGTCGCCTTGCTGTAGAAATCGCTTCGTTGGATGATTCAAGGAAGTACACCTGTTAAAACAATCTTATTAGTTTTCTCCTTTAGTCGCTCTAATAAGTCCCTGTACCTAGCCAGCAGTTCTTCCAATCTAGAATTTAAAACGTTATTTCCGGTTCATCAGCATCTTCGAAACCTAAAACAGAAAACTTATTGCTTGTTATTACTGGTAGACAGGTCTTTCCTTTTCGCAATGGGGCTCCATTTCTCACTCGAACGAAGGGTTGGGAACTAGGGGAAGAGAGGGCTATTAGTACTATTTATATTATTCGTAGAAACTGAGGCAGGAGGGGTCGTAACTGGAGTCTCAAGGGATTCTAATTTTGCCGTCAGGAGCATCACGCTTTCTTCAAGTCTCACCCTGGCCTCCCTCTCACGTTCTAACTCGTTCCTCAGCACTTCCATGCTTGAGCACCACCTGCAAACTAACTGTTCATTATTATTAGCCATTGTAAACGCGTAAGCAGCAAATTTCCCTTCACAGCGACTGCAAGTACTTGACGGGGGTGCCATGCTTTTAATTAGTTGAACAAAAAAAAAAAAAAAAAAAAGCGTTTCGAAATTAATAATTTACAACGTAGGTCTACCACGTTCTTGAAACGCAGAAACCGGTTCTTGTAACACAAATTTATACTAAATTAATATGGAATTATGCTACCGACAAAAGATCTGTAAAAGAAGAGTATCTATAACACTTATCTGTCCGCGATTCGACCCGATTTTTTCCTTTTTTTCACACGGTTTCTGACGAAACTACCTGACCTCTCGAAGTACGGAAAAATGAACCTTATGACTGCACGTTTTCTGATTGATTTGAAAAACAAAGAAGGCAAGCCACGTGCAGTAGCCTTGGTTTGATCAAATAATATAGTGCTGAATAACGTCAACAAATGAAATATATTCGTTGATGAATGATTAGTAGCACGAAGTAATTTAGTTAAGAATGCAGGGAACACTTTTTTTTTAAAACACTTGAACGAAACCACTTATTCAATTGATAATTCACTAGGCAACAACGATTCTGTTACAGAAGACCAAATAGGTGCTCCTAGCTAATTTCAGTATGCTGGTTTCAAATCTATAATTAGATTTTTTCTATCACGTCTAGATTTTGTGTAAAATGCAAATCACTTTCAGTAAAATTTTCTACCACGTCCTGATTTTGGTTTTAATCGGCTTAATGCCAGTAATATGAAACTTGCTTTTCAAGGTTAAAGCAATTTTTTTTGCCAACTATATACAAATTCGAACAATTTTGATAAATACAATTTATTCCGAGTTGGCAACACTGAGTCAAGAGCATAGTAACGGGCAACGGCCCAACGGTCAGTCGCTACGTGACAGTCAAGCAGAACGGTTGTTGAAGCTCTCTGCTGATGAGCAAGTGACAGGTTGTGGTGACTTGTGTGTTTTTATAGCATTTGTTTTTGTACTACGTGTGTATTTCTTTTTATTTTGCACATCGTAATAATTACTTCCTACGTTTTTTCAGATATTGTATGGTAATTAAAAATGGCATCAAATAGACGTGCTTGTGTAAATCACCGAGACAACTTCTGCTTTGTCTGTGGACAATATACCCTAAGCCACAACGTAGAAACATAACAACAAAGATTAAACTTGCCTACAAGTGTTATTTTGACTGTAAGTTAGGAGACCAACAGAGGGACTGGGCACCACATATTTGCTGTGCACAGTGCAATGCAATGTTAATAGCTTGGATGAATGGTAAAAGAAAAGCTATGCCGTTCTCAGTCCCCATGGTTTGGCGTGAGCCGAAAAATCACTTCAATGATTGTTATTTTGTTTGACAAAGATTGCTGGTTTCACAAAGAAAAACAAATCAAAGATCACGTACCCAAACTGCGAATCAGCAATGAAACCAGTACCACATGATGAAACAAATCCACCACCAGTTCCACCAGCAACGATAACAGACAGCAGTTCATCTGAAGATTCTGCTAGTGATATAGAAACAGGGAAAGATGGCATATATGTTCCAGATGCAAATATTTCCCCACATTTGTTAAGTCAAGCGGAGTTAAATGACTTAGTGCGCGATTGGAATAAAAAAGAAAAGCAGAGTTGCTTGTTTCAAGACTTCAACGTGGCACGGAAAAGTAGCTTAGACGGCTTTCGTAATAGAAGCGGGTGAGAAAAAAATGAAAAATAGGGGTTTTCGGTACACAAAATCTGGACGTGATAGAGAAATTTTGATATCAGATCTGAAAATCAGCATCAGCGCTTTAGTAGGAATCGTAGTTCACGTGTCTGTAACAAAAAAAAAAGTTGAAATTTGTTGCCTAGTGTAACACTTGACACTCGATAAAACACGTCTGTTCACAAGGAAAGATATATGTATCTCTATATATAAATATATATACAGTATGTGTATATATATATATAATATATATATACATACATTATATATATACATACATATACATATATATAATATATATATACACATACATATATATGTATATATATACAGCGTGTCCCAAAGAAATGTATACCCACTTTGTTCGATAATACCAGCTATGAGGATAATAAATAATTACTTTTTATATGTTTTTAATAAAGAATTTTCTCCTGAATCTAAATATGTAATTATTTTTATTACAAATTGAAAAACAAAAAGTTACAGATGTTAAATTATAATTATTATTTTCGAAACTTCATGTGCGATATTTTCTAATATTTTTGCAACGTATACGAGATAATTGTTTGAAACCGACGACACTGTGCAAAACTTAAAAACAACAACGTTCTGGAAGACGTCGAACATCTTAGATAAAGTGTCATTTAACCATGGAATTTGTAAATTTTTTGAATTAACTAATAATTACAACATTTATGCTTCAATATCAACACTAAACATAAGTATCTCAAAAGAGTCGGTTAAAATATTAAAAAATATCGCACATGAAGTCTCGAAAATAATAATTATAATTTAAACATCTGTAACTTTTTTGTTATTCAATGTTTAATAAAAATAATTACATACACTTTATTTCTCCTCTTAACTGAAAGGCAAATTAACTGAAATATTTCTCTCAAAAGTTCCATCACAAAGATGATTATACAAAATAAACATGTATTTTAATCTTAACACACAAACAACAATTTCAAAGCATCACATTTATGCATTTTAACTAAACACGTGTTTCATGAGATCCGTTTTTGTTCCCTTCCGGCTCACATTCCGTCGGTGTGAGTGGACAGTTCGGAGGAACTGGAGGTCTTTCATCACGGCACAGAGGTTTGCTTGTGTATTTCTCAATGAGGGCGATGCCTCGCTCTGCTGCATCATTGACCACCATCAGTTCTGCAGCTCGGCTCTTTGCCAGACGGTAGTTTTCGTCAGTAGGCCATGTTTCAGGGTCTTTGGTGAGGAACGTGAGCTCAACTTGGAGAACTAGAAGAGTGTGGTGGATCGACTCGTCACCCACGGACTTAAACGGCCATCCACTTGCAGTCCCTTGCCTTGGACCCGTTTGAGTCCTTTCCCAGGGCGCTTTTTCAGGTTAGCCGTCATGTTACGCTTTTCATTGTCGTCAACTCTGTCATCAAACAGTGCAAGACAGATTAAGTCCTCCGAGATATACCACAGATGACGGAGCACAGCCCGGTAAGCTGTGTTT
The DNA here is from genome assembly GCA_023014485.1 of Bathynomus jamesi. Taxonomy (NCBI): domain Eukaryota; kingdom Metazoa; phylum Arthropoda; class Malacostraca; order Isopoda; family Cirolanidae; genus Bathynomus; species Bathynomus jamesi. The sequence continues at coordinate 94,700 of JAJOZX010002473.1, read as the reverse complement.
CCAACGTCCTTGTCAGGGTAACCTACAAGAAGATTGCACAGCCTAACGTCATTTTTGGGAGATTTGATGGCGATGGGAGCCTCGTGCCAGTGACGCACGTATACAAGGCTCACGAAGAGAGCCATACGGCGAACCCCTTGCAGTTCTTGGAGACGAAGTTCGGAGAACTGGGACTGCAGTAATGCTATTTTCAGGCAGTAAATACCTGTGCGGGAACGGGCGAAGAGAAAGAAGAAGAAGGGCATCGCGGAGATAGTCTATTACCTCAAGTCGCATTTGTGAAAGGCAAGCATTGTCATTTATGAAGGCTTTAGTCACCTCGTCCTTGTCAAATGCATCCAACTGACAGTGGTTCATTGAGGCCAGGCCTCCTTGAATCTCCTGAAAGTGGGATTTGAGGACTTGGTGGTGTTCCTAGGCACACGACGAAGACATCCTTGAGAATCACTTCGTGAACGTGATGACGGCAAGCAAACCATAAAAGAGATCTTCCCAATGCCGCTTCCAAACGCGCACACGCACCTTGCACTATCCCTGTGTTTGATGCCGTCGTGTCAAACACCATGCCTATGATCTTGTCCTCAATTCCGACTAGGGTGAGCGCTTGATGGGCTGCGCTTGCCATTTGCTGTCCTGTGCCGTCTATTATTTTCGGTGCTCCTAATAACTCTTCCACACCATCCCCATTCACCACAACAGCAATCCGATCGACTGACTTACCTCCTGTTCGATGTCAGTGAGTATCTTTGTGTCCCAGTGGATCTGCAGTCGAGGTGGAAGCTGCTCGAGGTGGCCAATAACATTGGTCCCTATCATTGTACGGGCCTTTTGTCGGAAGCGGTGAACCGTGCTCTTTGATGGAACACTGTCAGGACCGAGAGCTAGGGATTTTGCAGTCGCAGCAAACGCTGATGTTGCCTGTCGAACAGAAAGGCCCTCGCGATCCCAAGTTGCTGCTAGGTCAAGATCACTCAGACTTTCTTTTAGTCTGTCATGTTTGGGAGCTTTCGAAGGTTTAAGTCCACAAGTGACGGCTTCGTTTCCACTGTCAGCTGACGATGTGCTAGAACTGCTGTGGGTAGCCTCTTCTGTGACTCCTACAGCTAGAGCCTCCTCCGTTTGACGCCGGTGTGCCCGCTCAAGAGATCTTTCCCTTTCCTGTCTTTTCATTGTGGCTGCATTATATTTTCTATCTTCACCTCCCATGTAACTCGTATGTCGATCTGCCCTTTGGGAAATGAGGAATTCCTTGTCTTCAAGAGGGATATCTCCCCGATCCAGAACGTCTCTGAGCGGGCGACATCAAAAATATCCTCCATATCAGCCAAGAATACATCCCGCTGCATATTGTAAGTCATTCCAGTCTTGTTCTTGTTTTTATGCAAATTTCGATACCTCTGAACCAAAGCTTTCAGTTTAGTCGAGGCATGAACGGAGGTTGTTGCCAGATTCGAGTTGGCTCTAGCCCAGATTTCTAATACAGCCGATATTACAGCCTTGACACTGTTGGAATCTGTCTTCTTTTGGTCGCGGTGATGGTAGAAGAAAAGGAGCAACACGTCCATATTACTTCGTAATCGAGATTTAGCCAGCTCTGCTATCGGAGACCTCTCAAGAAGCCACAACTTGATGCTTGATCTTGTCAACGCCATAATGATCAATTCTGAAAACCAAAAAAAAGTCATCAAACGTCGGGACCTCTAAATATCATCTGATCGAGTTGAAAATCACACGGCCAATGCTTTAGCCCAAACCACATCCGGGCATGACACGAGTGGTCAGGTCGTCTTAAGAAAATAAAATGGGACACCCTAATGTATATATATAGGTATATGTATATATATATATATATGTATATGTATATATATATATATATATATATATATATATATATGTGATATATATATATGTGTATATATATATATATATATATATATATATGTATATATATATGTATGCATATATATATATATATATATATATATATATATATATATATATATATATGTATCTGGAATGAATTTCACAATAAAACACGTGAAATGAATGAATGCTGCAAACCCACATGGAAAAAGAAAAACGATTCCAAGGCCTTTCGTGTATTCAGAGCTACACCTCGTCACAGAATTTAGATAAAAGGCGAGATGCCCATAGATATATACAACGTACAGGAAAAACAAAACGATTAGCACATACTTAA
>JAJOZX010002473.1:0-87500 GCA_023014485.1 Bathynomus jamesi | reverse complement strand
ACTTTAATTGCGCCAACGTAAATTACGATACAATGCAGGGAGACGCGGAATGTAATCGTTTAGTTAATTTTCTCGAGGATAGCTTTCTTATTCAAAAGGTTGGGGAACCTACGAGGTTGGACAGTATTTTAGATTTAGTAATAACTACGGATGATAGGTTAATTACTGATCTTCAAGTAATAGAACCGTTAAGCAATAACGATCACAATATGGTAGAGTTTGTCCTCTCAGTAAGTCACTCGAAACCAGCTAACTCGACTAAAATTCCTAACTTCCAGCACGCAGACTTTAGTAAATTTCGAAATAAATTGTCACACGTCAATTGGGAAAACGTAATGGGGAACTCCAACGCAAAACTAATGTGTGAATCGTTCGAAACAGTATTTAGGACTATAAATGAGGAATGTGTACCGTACAAAATTAAGAGTTATAGTCACTGGTGATTTAAAAGTAGCGAAACAAAGTACAGCAGCGGGCAATAAGGCGAACAAAGTGTTAGGTTTTATAACTCGAAATTTTGAGTACAAATCGCGCGATATTATAGTTCCTCTTTATAAATCATTAGTTAAACCCCATTTGGAGCACGCGGTCCAAATTTTGGAATCCGCATATGCGCAAAGATATAGACAAAATAGAAAGAGTTCAAAGACGAGCAACTAAGATGATTCCGTCGCTTAGGTCAAAGTCGTACGAGGACAGGCTTAAGGAGTTAAAAGTGACTACACTCGAGACTAGGAGGCTAAGGGGTGTTCTAATCCTGGTTTTCAAAATTATGAATGGGTTCGATAACGTAGATAGAGATAGCTTTATCGAAATATCTCAGTATAATAGGACTAGAAATAACGGGTGTAAGTTGACAAGTAGAAGGTTCGAGACAGCAGTTGCCAAAAACTTTTTTACGCATAGAATAGTAAATAGCTGGAATAGTTTGCCGGTAGAAGTAATTAGTAGCACGTCTATGAACATGTTTAAAAAACGATTGGACGCATATGTTGATAGACTCGGTATAGTTTAAGGTAGTAAAATTAAGGCTTTGTGGTGATAGATCCCACAGCTCAACACAAGTGTTGTGGGATATAGGGAGGCAGCATCTTGGGTTAGGGGATACTCTCTGTCCTTACACACCCCATTTAAAGAGATTCCTCTGCCGAACGGTGCCCCCCATAGTACTGTTAGGTATTGAAAAACTCATGAACTTCACTTGCCCCACAAACACCTTGAAATGGGAGACCCAAAATGGGTGCTCACACATTTCTACATTACTGTACAGTCTTTACAGCCACACCTACACTTTTCCTCCTAAGTATGTATATTGTAATGTATATGGTTGTAAATTTTGACTTGGTCCGCAATCGATATGGACCGTGATTTATTTTTGGTTGGCAATGTACTAGTATTGATGGATACCGTAATGAAATTGACTGGATTATTTGGATCTGATATATTTGCATGTCGGCTATAAATAGATATAGAGTGTAACATATTTGTGGATAGTAGTCTATTATGACTTGATCCTCTGGATCCAGAGATTCTATCTTTAGTTTTAAATCGATTAATTAGTTTGAAATTGAAAATTATTTAGTTTTGTAAAAATTGGTCGTTGCCAATGTACAGGTAGTTCTTACATAAATTTCTTATGTTCTTGTGGTTCGGAACCCACGTAAATTTGTAGGTCCCCTCCGCCACCACGGACGACATACACAATGCACAATTACGAACACAGTTAGGTGGACCAGCCTTGAGTGGATCCTAGGGTCTTTGCTGGTCTGAAACATTATAACATTACATCATAACATTATATATATATATATATGTGTGTGTGTGTATATATATATATATGTATATGTGTATTATATATATATATATATATATATATATATATATATATATATATATATATATGTATTTGTATATGAATATATATATACATATATATATGTATGTATATATGTATATGTATATTTATACATATATGTATATATGTATATATATATATACATATACATATATGTGTATATATATATATATGTATATATATATATATATATATATATATATATATATATAATATATATATATACATATATGTATATATGTATATATATGTATATATATATATATATATATATAAATATATATATATATATATATATATATATATATATATATATATATATATATATCAAAGATATATATCAGATATATCAGATATATCAGATATCAAAGATATATATCAAAGATAATATTGCGAACGTTATAGAAGTAAAGCACTCAATTCCAGAACCGATAGATTCGATTATAGCAGAACTTAAATTGAACGATTTCAAACTTCTTGTTGCGGTTATTTATAGGCCCCCAAATCAAACAGCTGATACGGACGAAGCGTTATATCGTGAACTAAAGAGAATAATCGGTAGTGAGCAGGCTTTAGTTATGGGTGACTTTAATTGCGCCAACGTGAATTACGATACAATGCAGGGAGACGCGGAAGGTAATCGTTTAGTTAATTTTCTCGAGGATAGCTTTCTTATTCAAAAGGTTGGGGAACCTACGAGGTTGGACACTATTTAAATTTAGTAATAACTACGGATGATAGGCTAATTACTGATCTTCAAGTAATAGAACCGTTGAGCAATAGCGATCACAATATGGTAGAGTTTGTCCTCTCAGTAAGTCACTCGAAACCAACTAACTCGACTAAAATTCCTAACTTCCAGCACGCAGACTTTAGTAAATTTCGAAATAAATTTTCACACGTCAATTGGGAAAACGTAATGGGGAACTCCAACGCAAAACTAATGTGGGAATCGTTCGTAACGGTATTTAGGACTATAAATGAGGAATGTGTACCGTACAAAATTAAGCGTGCGAAAGTAAACAACAAGCCCTTGTGGTTTACTTCTAGAGTACGAGATATTATAAAGAGTAGAGATAGGGCTTATAGGCAACATAAGTGCGATAAAGACAATGTGTTGTTACGAAACAACTACATATCTCTGAGGCATGAAGCGAAATGTGTAATAAAAAAGTCCAAGCGCGAATTTGAAATCTCCATAGCTCGTGACGGTAAAGGAAACCCCAAGCGATTCTTTCAATACGTCAATAATAGAAATCCAGTAAAAAGTGTCTTAGGTCCATTGAAAAATGTAAATGGAGATCTAGTCTCTGAAAAAAGGAAATGGCTACCTTGCTAAACGAACTATAGAAGATGTAACGAATATCCCTACGGTCATAGACATAATACCTTTTGATAATGGTAATATTTTGGATAATATTGTCGTTAGTGAAGGGGAAGTAATGCGCTATATTGATAAAATGAAAACGCGTAAATCACCGGGGTCGGATTCCATATATCCCATACAACTAAAAGAATTAAAAGATAGCATTGTTGTGCCGCTAACAAAGATTTTTAATGCGTCTATTTCTGAGGGGTGCGTACCAGATAATTTCAAGTTAGCGAACGTAACACCTATCTTTAAGAAAGGCGATAAAGGTGCGGCGGGAAATTATAGGCCAATCAGTTTAACGTCTGTTGTAGGTAAGCTACTGGAATCAATAATTAGGGATCGTATAGTCGAACACTTAGAAGTGCATAATCTGGTTAGAAATACGCAGCACCGTTTTAGGCGAAACAAATCTTGCTTAACTAATCTTTTAGAATTTTTCCAAAGCGTGGTTGACGTTTACGATAGACATCGGGCGGTTGATGTAGTGTATTTAGATTTTCAAAAAGCGTTTCACACCGTGCTGCACAAAAGACTCATTGAAAAAAGTAAGGCTCATGGAATCAGGGGTGTAGTAATAAATTGGCTAGAAGAGTGGTTGGGAGGCAGGAAACAGAGGGTGGTTGTTGATGGAGCGGAGTCGTGTTGGGCTAATGTAGCAAGTTGCGTTCCTCAGGGTTCTGTATTGGGCCCCTTGCTTTTTCTTATATATATTAACGATTTAGGTGTCGGCCTAGTCAGTACAGTTTCAAAGTTTGCGGATGACACGAAGCTGGGTGGTAGGGCGATTAATGACAAAGATAGAGGTAAAATTCAGGAAGATCTGAATAAAATCGTTGATTGGTCAGTCACATGGCAAATGAGATTTAACGTGGATAAGTGCAAAATTTTGCATATAGGTTCGCGTAACGGTAATTTTGCGTATAGTATGTCAGGGAAAGATTTAACAAGCGTAGAGCAGGAAAAAGATTTAGGAGTTATAGTCACTGGTGATTTAAAAGTAGCGAAACAAAGTACAGCAGCGGTCAATAAGGCGAACAAAGTGTTAGGTTTTATAGCTCGAAATTTTGAGTACAAATCGCGCGATATTATAGTTCCTCTTTATAAATCATCAGTTAGACCCCATTTGGAGTACGCGGTCCAATTTTGGAATCCGCATATGCGCAAAGATATAGACAAAATCGAAAGAGTTCAAAGACGAGCAACTAAGATGATTCCGTCTCTTAGGTCAAAGTCGTACGAGGATAGGCTTAAGGAGTTAAAATTGACTACTCTCGAGATTAGGAGGTTAAGGGGTGATCTAATCCAGGTTTTCAAAATTATGAATGGGTTTGATAACGTAGATAGAGATAGCTTTTTCGAAATATCTCAATATAATAGAACTAGAAATAACGGGTGTAAGTTGACAAGTAGAAGGTTCGAGACAGCAGTTGCCAAAAACGTTTTTACGCATAGAATAGTAAATAGGTGGAATGGTTTCCCGGTAGAAGTAATTAGTAGCACGTCTATTAACATGTTTAAAAATCGATTAGACGCGCATGTTGATAGAAAGGGTACAGTTTAAGGTAGTAAAATTAAGGCTTTGTGGGGATAGATCCCACAGCTCAACACAAGTGTTGTGGGATATAGGGAGGCAGCGTCTTGGGTTAGGGGATACTCTCTGTCCTTACACACCCCATTTAAAGAGATTCCTCTGCCGAGCGGTGCCCCCCATAGTACTGTGAGGTATTGAAAAACTCATGATCTTCACTTGCCCCACAAACACCTTTAAATGGGAGACCCATAATGGGTGCACACACATTTCTACATTACTGTACAGTCTTTACAGCCACTCCTACACTTTTCCTCGTAAGTGTATATATTGTAATGTATATGGTTGTAAATTTTGACTTGGTCCGCAATCGATATGGACCGTGACTTGATGGATACCGTAATGAAATTGACTGGATTCTTTGGATCTGATATATTTGCATGTCCGTTATAAATAGATATAGAGTGTAACATTTGTGGATAGTAGTCTATTATGACTTGATCCTCTGGATCCAGAGATTCTAACTTTAGTTTTAAATCGATAATTAATTAGTTTTAAATTGATAATTATTTAGTTTTGTAAAAATTGGTCGTTGCCAATTTACCGGCAGTTTTTACATAAATTTCTTATGTTCTTGTGGTTCGGAACCCACATAAAATTGTAGGTCCCCTCCACCACCACAGAGGGTGGATCATAGGGTCCTTGCTGGTCTGAAACATTATAACATTATAACATTATAACATATGTGTGTGTATATATATATATATATATAATATATATATATATATATATATATATATATATATATATATTTATAGATATATATACAGCTGGCCCAAAAAAAATGGCACCAATTTTCAGAAGTGATATCTCAATAACCATTGCAGTTAGGGATTTTAAAAAACAACCAAATGAAAGATAATTCTTTTCTCTTTAAATACTTATTCAATAGCTTCATGGTTATAAACCCATGTAATGCCAAAGATTGGCTTATAAGAAAAATATACAAAAAAAAGTTGCGCATTTATATTTATTCCTTTTATTTTTTCTAATTAATTATCTTCTAATTTACGGTCTTTAAACGAAGTTCTGTGGTTTTAAGTTAAACCTAATTTTCAATAAATGGCTCAATCTGCCCTCCATTATGGTCAACCACCCTGTAATCTCGCCCTCCATTTTGAAATTGCCTTTGAGATCGTCACTTGTGAGAGATTTTCCGATGCAGCCTGAATTCGTTCACGAAGATGGTTCAAATCACGGATTTTCTGACCATGGTAGACTTCTCTCTCTAAGGCAGACCACACAAAGTAGTCAATGGGGTTTAGATCTGGGCTGCATTTCTCAGATGACGCTGCAAGGGAAACCATTATCGAATCTGAAAAGTGTTTTTTTTCACGCAAAAGTCGTTTTGGGTCAACATGAGTTTTTGTCGCCACTGCTGCACGAACCCGATCATTTTGGGTATTTCGTGGTGTTTCGACCGTAAATCGTTTCTCATCAGAAAACCAAATTTTTTTCACAGACTCATTTGACCGAAATCTTCGCAATAGATTTTTACATCGATGGAAACGTCTTTCTTTCACAGGCTCCGATAAAGCAGTAACCTTCACCCTCTTAAATGTTTTCAACCCAAGATCTTTTCGAATTATTCGCTGTACTGATGAACGTGAAATCCCGGTTTCTTTCGCAACTTCACGTTCACTTTTACTTGTTCCCGGTTGTTCCTCTTGACTTAAAACCATTTCATTTACTTTTTCAATGTTTTCTGGCGTTCTAATACTTTTTGGTCGACCACTTCCCGGACGCCGTTGACTGCTGCCGGTTTCTTTAAGTTTTTGTAAAAAATGTGCCACAGTTCTTTTTTTTCCAATTTCTATTTGGAAATTCGTAAAGGATTCTGTTTAATGAATATCCTTTTTCTTCACGTAGTGCTTGTATAATGTTCTTATCAGATTCTCTCAATCCCATCTTGAGGGGTCTGGAATAGAAAAATTTCATTTAAAATTAGGATCAAGGAATAAATATAAATGCGCAACGTTTTTTGTATATTTTGTTTGGAAGCCAATTTTGGGCATTATATGGGCTTATAACCATCAAGCCATAGAATAAGTATTTAAAGAGAAAAGAATTATCTTTCATATGGTTGTTTTTGTAGGTCCGTAGCTGCAATGGTTATTGAGATATCACTTCTCAAAATTGGTGCCATTTTTTTTGGGCCACCCTGTATATATTTATACATATATATATATATATATTTATACATATATGTGTATGTGTATATATATATATACACACATGTAGGAGAATTACGACTTCTGACTGATTGAGGCCCGTGGTGTAGTGGTAGCATATCTGACCGGCAATCGGAAGATCCTGGGTTCGATTCCCGGGCGGTCACCTCATTTTTCATTTGTTCGTTATTTCTCTTCCTCGTGTGCAGAACACTCCTCTATACTTACGTCGTTTCTATACATTAATATACTGCGTGGTCATTGCAGTTAAATGTATATACACACATGTGTGTATATATATATATATATATATATATATATATATATATATATATATATATGTGTGTGTATATATATATATAGCAGTGGCGTGCGGTCCATGGAAGCAAGGGAAGCAATGCTTCCCTATTGAAAGAAAGAAGAAAATGCTGTATTATACTTTAAAGTTTAAACAGTTCAATATGTGTTAATAATTTGTACAAAATCATTTTATTATACTATTTATAGCATTTGATTGGTAATCAGGTGGATACATAGTATGTACACATTGGTTGCCGTTCGTGCAAGAACCTTTAAGAAAGCCGACGCAAAAACTCTCGAGTTGGACAACAATTGACGAAATGCATCCTTTTTCCCAATGACTTTCGCTTTTTTTTTACTGTTACAAATTGTTCTTTCCATTCTAAAAACTCATTTAATGTTTAATAATGTAGTATTTATTGAATACAACAAGTTTCATATATAGTTTTTCTACTAAAAAATTCCATGGCCAATTGGCCATGTTAAGCGAAAAAGAATATATATTTATCGTTATTTTATCCTTCCCTATGTCAAAAAGGAAGCAATTTAGATTTCGCTGTCCAGATCTTATAGTTAATTTTCTTGAAATATCTGGCAACTTATACGTGCTGTCTGCTGTCATTCTCTCATTTAAAGCGAATACATAACTACGCTAGAAATGCGCAAGGGGGAAGAAAGGCTTGCAAGTTTAGCTTTAATCTCAATTGAGAAAAGGCTTCTTAAGGATATGAAAACCGATGCCTTTTACGAAGAAATAATAGATATATTTAATAAAAAAGAAAGAAGCATAGAATTAACCTATAAGTAAAGTAAGTAGATGATTATATGTGTTTTGTTTTTATTATATACGAGTATTTTAAAGTTTTATTTTTATTATCTTTGTTGTTTTTGCTTGAATTGCTTCCCCTTGACGAAAAATCACCGCACGCCACTGATATATAGGTATATATATATATATATATATATATATGTATATATATTTGTATATTTATATATATATATATATATATATATATATAATATATATATATACAGGGTGGGCGGAAAGTAGCTCCCTATTTTGGATTGGTAAAAAATACGTATATTATCCATTTATTTCAGAAGAAATAATATGAAAAGGTAGGCATGCATGGTAGGTTTTCTCTAAAATTCAATGTGGGCTCCAACTCTTTCCACCAGCTTCTGGAGCCGCCCAGGAATGGCGTCCTCTGACTTTAGCAGGAACTCCGGCGGGATGGAGGACATGACTTCCCGAATTCGGTCCTCCAGTTCTTCCAATGTCCTCGGTTTGGTGCGGTAGACTTCTTCCTTTACCCACCCCCAAAGAAAGAAGTCGCACGGTTACCGCTGAAAAACGGCAGAATCGGTTCAGTGTAACGGTGTGGTGTGGTATGACCTCAGATCAGGTTGTGGGCCCGTTCCTTCTGCGCAACACCATGAATGCTGAGCGGTACCTTGCTATGTTGCGAAACGAGGTCTGGCCGGTTGTCAGCACATGGGAGAACATCGACGATCTGATATTTATGCAAGATGGCGCCCCTCCGCACTTCGCTCTTGTTGTCCGTGAGTGGCTGGATGCCCACTTCCCTGGGCGTTGGATGGGTCGTCGTGGTCCACATCAATGGCCAGCCAGGAGCCCCGACTTGACACCGTGCGACTTCTTTCTTTGTGGGTGGGTAAAGGAAGAAGTCTACCGCACCAAACCGAGGACATTGGAAGAACTGGAGGACCGAATTCGGGAAGTCATGTCCTCCATCCCGCCGGAGTTCCTGCTAAAGTCAGTGGACGCCATTCCTGGGCGGCTCCAGAAGCTGGTGGAAAGAGTTGGAGCCCACATTGAATTTTAGAGAAAACCTACCATGTATGCCTACCTTTTCATATTATTTCTTCTGAAATAAATGGATAATATACGTATTGTTTTACCAATCCAAAATAGGGAGCTACTTTCCGCCCACCCTGTATATGTGTATATATATATATATATATATATATATATATTTGATACTCCTGCAGGAGCACTGGCTACCTAAGCAAGGGCTGAAATTCCTCTCTTCCATCCATGAATTTATGTTCCATGCGTCATGAGCAGTAGACTTGTCAGATGAATTAATGTACGGTAGGCCTTTTGGTGGTGTTGCTTTCTTATTAAGGAAAAATTTGTCAAAACATATAAGATTTTTAACAAGTGATAATGTAAGGTTGTTAGGCATTGAATTACAAGTCAACAATGATTGCATATTAATTGTAAACTGCTATTTACCATACAACAACGGCAGTAATCTAGATGAAAACATTGATTTGGTGTACAAAATTAAGTCATTATCAGATAACCCCAAATATTCTCACTGTATAATATGGGGGACTTTAACGCACATGCAAACTCGGAATTCTTTGTAGAATTGGGTAACATGTGCGAGTCGGCCAATTTAAGTATAAGTGATGTAGATGTATTAGGGGTTGCCAGTGGTAATTTTACATACGTTAGTGATATGAGTGGTACCACCAGGTGGATTGATCATTGTCTCACTAGTAATAATCTAAAGGATCGAATTGTTAGAGTTCATATTTTGCATGATTTCCTTCTTTCTGATCATAGACCATTAGAAATATTAATTAACGTTACCAATTTATGCGCAACACGACTTAACAAGAACTCAAAAGGTAAGAATAATCGCGTCGATTGGTCCAATGTTAATATGCAGCAGAGAATAGAATACAAAGCCAGAACATGTCACCTCTTTAATAATTTACAAATTTTGCACCTTGCCTGATTAAATCTTACAACTATCATACTAACGTTATTCCTGGATGGAATGATTTTATTGCCCCCTGAAGAGGGAATCGAAAGACGCCAATGATTTGTGGTGCTTTCATGGTAGACCCAGATTAGGACCAGTATACATGAATATGTGTAGAAGTCGGGGTCAGTATAAGGCGGCCATAAGGCGATGTAAACAGGAAGAAGAGTCTATTCGAGCATCAAAATCCTGTGAAGCTCGCATAAATAATGATAATAACAAATTTTGGAAATTTGTTAAGAATCAAACGGGTGTCAAATATGTCCTCCCTCCGACAATCGATGGGGTGTCGGGGGAGGATGAAACTGTAAAGCTGTGGAAAAACCACTATTCTAACATTCTTAACAGTGTGAGCAGGGATAATCTTAAGACAGATTGCAGCGAAACGACTGGGGTAGGGACAAGGGAAAATATTTTTATATCATTTTCTGAAGTAAAGAGGTTAATTAAAGAGTTAAAGACTGGTTCTGCGTCAGGAGTAGATGACTTATGGAATGAGCACTTAAAATATGCAAATGACAGTATGTCTGCATATATCATTGCTCCTATCAGCCATGCTTGCTCATAGCTATATCCCTGCAGAGTTCATGAGGGTATATATCTTGTTTTTGGTAAAAAATAAGTAGGGAGACATTCTGTCCAGCATAATTACAGGCCTATTGCTGTCGCTTCCTGCTTCTCGAAACTACTAGAAAAACTCTTGTTACTCCGATTAAATGATTTCATATGGACATCTCCTAATCAGTTTGGCTTTAAAAGGTCCCACTCAACTGACCTGTGTATCTATGTACTTAAAGAAACAATATCTAAATACATTGACAGTAATTCAACCATTTATAGCTGTTTCCTTGATATAAGTAAGGCATATGATAGGGTGAACCACAATATTTTATTTGCAAAACTAGAAGACAGGAAGGTTCCCATGTACATATTAAATTTATTGAAATTTTGGTATTCCCACCAATCTTTCACCAATCTTTCCGAGTGTTTTGGCTCCTCTTGCGGGGTGAGACAAGGCTCCTTGCTTTCCCCTATGCTGTTTAAGGTGTATATTGACGGATTAATTGCTTCACTTAATGAGGCAACAGTGGGATGTTGTATAGGTAACACAAGGATAAATAACTTAGTTTATGCCGATGATATGGTGTTAATAAATCCCTCTGTTAAAGGTCTGGATCGGCTACTAAACGTCTGCGAAGTGTATTCGCAGAAACATGATATTCTTTTAATGTTACAAAAACTAAGGTTATGCAATTTCATCCTAAAAGCTGTAATCAGCCAGCTGATATAAGGTTTAAAATGAATGGTGAAGTAATTGAGGAAGTACAAGAGTTTAATTATTTGGGTCAAACTATTACCAGCTCGTTGAGTGATGACTCGGATATAAGAAAACAATCTCGAAGCGTGTGTGCTAAAGCGAATATGGCCATAAGGAACTTTCGTTTCTGTACAAGTGAAGCTAAAGACACACTCTTTCGTACTTTCTGCAGTAATATATACGGTCAGCAACTGTGGGTGAATTATAAAAAGGTTCTGGCAGAACCCTAAATTTGCTGTACAACAGGTCTTTTAGACTCTTACATAAATTACCCCCGAGATGCTCAACTTCGCAAATGTTTGCTACCCGCAATATCCCGAGCTTCCCGGAGGTAACAAGATGTGCTCAACACAGTCTAATGCAAAGAATCAAAAAATCAACCAACCCGATCATCCAAGCTATCCATGAGTCCTGCCATTTATCCTCTAAACTATGGACTTCTTGGTATGAAAACGTCTGTCTGAAGCTCCACTTAACTTCGACAGTGCAGTATTATTTGTAATCAATTGTATATATTTCTGTCCTTAGTATATGAACTGTCATTGTATTAATAATATTTGTCTTATGGACTATAGTCTGCCAATAATCCTTTTCATTTTCATTTTCATTTCATATATATACACACACACACATATATATATATATATATGAAAATTATTTCACTAAAGTAACAAGTGAAAAATATTTATGATGAATAAAACCACGAAGGAAAGGAAACAGAATGGTGCGCAAGCGCTTTCGTCTAATGACATCCTCAGGAACACTGAAGTACATAAAGAGTTACAGCCTCTATATAGGTTACAGAAAAAAAAATATATATACAATAAACGGAGAAATAAAAATAAAAATTAAACATTAAAGGATTGTGGGAGGAGCATACAAATTTGTAAGGAAAAAACTATCGATGTTTTAGCACTTTGCTCGAATCCAACACAAGCTCAAATGAATTGTTTCCAACCAATGTTATAGTTAATTAAAAAAAAAAAATAATAAATTGAAAAAAAAAAAAAAAGAGGAGCATTCAAATTTATACTGGAAATCTGTCCAGGTTTTAGCACTCTGCCCTTCTTGTCTAAGTTCGATGTATATAAAAATAAATTGAAAAATAAAAGTTATTAGAGTAGCATACAAATTTACCAAAGGTTTAGCGTTCTACCCTTCTTACCTAATCCGTTCTGAAGGAATTCAAAACAACAGGATCGAGTTGAAAAAGACTTTTGCTTATGTTGAAATTATTTATAAGTTGGATAATGGCAGACTCAAGAATATTTCTATTAACAATGTTGCTAGAGTGAAACAAAACTGTAGCATTATTCCAATCAATACAGTGTGATAACTCTGACAAATGGACAAAAAGGGCACTGGACGACTGTCCCGTTCTAACGGAATATTGATGCTGTTTTATACGTGTGTGCAAATCCTTTCCCGTCCGACCTATGTAAAAGGAATCACATTGTTTACAACCAATTTTATAGATAATGGCTGAATTATTGGTAGGGCTATTTTTTACGATATTTTTCACGATATTGTTATATGAAAATACTACATTAATATCCAAAAGATTAAGTACATTAGCAATGCCTAAAAAGCCCGGGAAAAATGGAAGTACTAAAATATTCTTTGACAAAGTACGAGTGTTATTATTCATACGATATATGTATAGTCTATATATATATATATATATATATATATATATATATGTGTGTGTGTGTATATATATATATATATACACACACACACACACACATATATATATATATATATATATATTAACGTAAAGAACGACGTTTGTATAGGAGAATATTCCGCGCAAGATGAGAGAGAGAGAACGAAACAAATGAAAAAATGAGGTAACCACCCGGGAATCGAACCCGGGATCTTCCGATTGCCGGTCAGATATGATAACCATTACACCATGGGCCTCACTCAATCAAATGCCGTAATTCTTCTACATACGCGCAGAAACCAATGCCCCAAGGGGGCACCTCCCGCATACCGTAACCATTGGTGTAATGGTTATCATATCTGACCGGCAATCGGAAGATCCCGGGTTCGATTCCCGGTGGTTACCTCATTTTTCATTTGTTTCGTTCTCTCTCTCTCATCTTGCGCGGAATATTCTCCTATACAAGCGTCGTTCTTTACGTTAATTATACTGCGTGTTTGCAGTTTAAATGTATAATGTACGGCATGCGGGAGGTGCCCCCTTGGGGCATTGGTTTCTGCGCGTATGTAGAAGAATTACGGCATTTGATTGAGTGAGGCCCATGGTGTAATGGTTATCATATCTGACCGGCAATCGGAAGATCCCGGGTTCGATTCCCGGGTGGTTACCTCATTTTTTCATTTGTTTCGTTCTCTCTCTCATCTTGCGCGGAATATTCTCCTATACAAGCGTCGTTCTTTACGTTAATTATACTGCGTGTTTGCAGTTTAAATGTATATATATATATATATATATATATATAAAAATAATAATAATGAAATAATAATTAAAGATAATTAAAGAAATGAATAGCATGAACATGGGTCCAAATTCTCACTTAATCTGCAATTTGTGTAATCTGGAAACAACGGAGAAGGGACGAATGAGATCCGATTTCTGTCAAAAATGGAACGACTTTATCTGGATGAATTGGGATGATAGGAAAATATCCCTCGTCTCGAACGCTAAACAGATCACAGGAGTCACATTTCGGTGTGCCGCATGTACGCAGGCTGTATACACTTTGCGGTGTTTAAAGAAATTGAGAAAGCGAGTTCGAGTGTTACAGAAAAGGAGGGTAAACTGGGGAGACATGAGTCTGGAAATGTCCCAGTGACAATTCGGGTGAGTGAGAGAGAAGTCGAAATAACAAATAACAATATAATAATGAATAACAATATAATACAGAATGAAGACATAGATGAAAGAAAGGAGACAGGTAAAAGTTGCGAGGTAGTGAAACTGTCCAACGAACAAAATGATAAAAAAATAAAAAATAAAACGTAGGAAATAAACAGCCAAAGAAAAATAATGATAATCTCAAAATTAAATGACATAGAAGATAACCAGATAACAAGAAGTAGAAGCGTAGAAAACACTGTTTGTAAATACTACGCATAAGGTTACTGCAGATATCGGGATGGATGATACATCTATGCACATCCCACATTATGTAACACGCATTATACAAGAGTATATTGCAAGTTTGAAAAAAGTGCAAGTTCCACCACATTACTGCCTGCAACACCTATGGTCCAAATACGGACAAAAATGCCGTTGCCACCACCCTCAAAGGAACGCAACAGGTGAACAGGAAAAACGAATATCAGCTGACAAATATAGGAATCCGAGAGCCGGACAAGGCACGCACAAAGACACTTCATGCGTTATCGGGACAACAGGTACGACAAAGATAAAGACATGCAAATTCTCGGAGGACAAAAAGAAAACGAAACCGGCACCACTATTGGAAAACGAATCGAATGTATGTGAAAATGATAGAGAAAAAATAAAAATAATCCTAGCCAACATTAAGGGCCTTAAATCAAATCATTCCCCGGACAAGTTTTATACTTGAAAGGACTCGTGCAAGAAACCGGAGCAAACTTGCATACCTCACGGAAACCCATCTAAAAGACTGCCAGACGAACTGTGAACACTGTGAGTTCTGCATTGATAAAAAAGAAATACAAATTGACAACTATAACATCCTCCGAGCCGACAGAACAGTGAGACGTAAAGGAGGATGTGCTATTTACACACGCGAAAGGCATATGGCAGAAATGACTATAAGTACCTTAAACAGCTACGTAGAATGTGTAGCAGCAAAAGTTGAAAAATAAAATATGGTGCTAATTGTAATGCACAGATCTCCGAACACGCCAACACCAAAATTCTCTGATTCCACTTCAAAGGTGAGAAATTGGGTAAAAGTTCTACACTCCCCAACCCCAAATATTTTTCTCTGTGGTGATTTTAATTTTCCATTCATAAAATATAAAATGATTGGAAAAAATATATGTGTACACCAGGACAAAGGGGGGCACATGGGAAGACCAGGAGCAGGCAAAAATTCTACTAGCTCTGGCTGATGAATTTATGTTAACACAAGAAATAACAGAAAACAAGAAAAAACAACTGCCAAGACTTGGTGTTCACAAACAACTGCAACCTAATTGACAATATAGAAATATCCCCAACTATAATATCGGATCACAACATTATTGGAATAACAACGAACATAAAAGCAGCAAGAAAGGAAAGAACACGAACAACAGAAAGAAGCAAATACAGAACGAAGCAAATACGAAATTTTTAATTTTTACTCCAAAGCTATAAACTGGGAAAATGTTGCATCCAGTATGGAAGAAATAGATTAGAAATCCATCTTCGAGGCCAAGACAACGGAAGAAATGCTAACGACCTTAAAGGAGAAGACGCTGGAAATTGTGGAAAGATATGTCCCAAAAATACAACAACGGGGAAAGAGAAGCAGGTTCGAGAGACAAAAGAGGTCATTGTTCTCAAAGAGAAAAAGAGTGACTGCAAACTTAAGTTACTGTAAAGACAACATCAGACAAATATTAAATGATAAACTGCAAAGTATCGATTGCGTCATACAGGAACAAATTGAGAAGCATGCAGAAAAAGAAGGCGACGCTATAGAGGCGATAAAAGTTAACTCAAAGTACTTCTATAATTTTGCAAAAAGGAAGTCGAAAAACCATGCGACTGTTGGACCTTTGAAAAACGAAGACAGTGCTTTATCTGATGATCTAACAAATATCCGAAATATTAAGAGCTCAGTACGAATCATCTTTCAGTATCCCAAAAATGGAGAAACTGATATGCGATAGAAACGCGTTCTTTGAAGAAAATTACAAGAAGAAAGTATAACGGACTTCGACTTTACGACAAATGATATTACACAAGCTATAGGGAAACTAAAAGCACACAGGGTCAGGATCGAACAAATGGAATGTTGCACTGATCAAAAACTGCAAGAATGCAATCGCTGAGCCCCTATATTGGATATGGAGACGATCACTAGACACAGGAAAAATACCTGGCATCTTGAAGAGCGCGAACATAGTGCCAATATATAAAGGAGATCGATCCGAGGTCAAAAACTCTTGGCCAGTGTCGCTTACATCTCATCTTACTAAAATATTTGAAAGAATAGTTAGACAGAAAATCTATGGCTTTCTGGAAAATAAGAAAAAATTAAATGATAACCAACACGGGTTTCGGTCAGGCAGATCATGCCTATTACACCTAATGGAACACAACAACATTATTGATGCACTGGAAAGTAATGAAAACTAAGATGTAATATACACAGACTTTGCCAAATCGTTCGACAAGTGTGACCATGGAATCATAATACATAAACTGAAGCATATGGGAATAACAGGAAAAGTAGGGAAATGGATCTATAATTTCCTTAGTGAGTGGCGGCAAGTCGTTACAGTACAAGGAACATCATCAGAATCAGAGATCCTCAGCTCAGTACCACAAGGAACAGTATTAGCTCCATTACTCTTCATAATCATGCTAACTGACATAGATGAGGACGTTACCAGAGACAGCACAGTAACATCCTTTGCCGGTGACACAAAGATCAGTAGAAAAATAAGAAACCCAGAAGATATAGGATCTCTACAAACAGACATGAACAGAATCTACAAGTGGACGGAGACAACAATATGAAGTTTAATACTGAGAAATTTCAACTGTAACGGTATTGAAAAAGAGAGGACCTAAAATCTATGGAATATTATACCCCAAATGGACAGGAAATTCAGAGAAATTCTAAAGCAAAAGACTTAGGGGTTGTAATGACTGATGATGCGAAATTTGAAACACAAAATAAGATAGCAGTAAACAGAGCAAAGAGAGTAACTGGGCAGATACTGAGAATCTTTAAACGAAGGGATAGGAATATAATGATTCCTCTACTGAAAACACTAATCATACCCAAATTGGAATACTGTTCGGTCCTAACATCCCCATATAAAAAAGAAGACATTAGACAACTAAAAGGAATTCAGAGAAGTTTCATAGCCAAGATAAAGGGGTGCAAAGAACTAAATTACTGGGAAACGTTACGCGAATTAAATCTATATGCACTGGAAAGGAGGAGAGAGAAATAAACCATTATTTACACTTGGAAAATAATGGAGAAACTAGTCCCTAATCTTACTCTCAAACCTGTAACTCCCCAAACAACAGTGGAAAGTAGAAAAGGAAGACTGTGTCGTGTTCCCAAATTAAAGGCTAGAGAGGGAACATCCTTAAGCCTGAAAGAAAATAGTTTTGTGGTGAGAGGACCAAGACTGTTTAATCAGCTGCCAAAAGACCTAAGAAACAAGAGTGGGGTTACAGTGGACATTTTCAAAAGAAGACTAGACGCCTGGGTCAGAACAATCCCCGATGATCCGGGCGTACCTGGCTATGTGAGGGAGGTGGAGAGTACAAGAAACCAACTCACTACTTCACCAGGCCAGCTCGAGAGGAGGGGCAACAAGTTCGACCTTCGTGAAATGAGGAATCATCACACGGAACAGTTGAAAGGTTGAAAGGTATATAGTGGCGCTCATAAATATCCGTACAGAGAAATATTTCAGTTATATTCGTCCTTATCTTTTGTAGCATGCATACGTTACTTATGAAAAGGTTACCATTCATAAAAATATTAGTTCAACTAGAACATATAAGGTAAAAATAAAAAAATTGAGGAAAATAAAAAAAGTTAAATTGCAAAAGTTTTCGTAAATTTATTTTCAAAATTATTTAATATTTTGTGTCCACCTTAGGCTTAATGAATTATAAGATTTTATTAGTAGTTGGCTGTTTATTGATTACAGACTGTTCGCAATTCTGAATTCCAGAATTTTCTGTGAATTTTCATAGAAGACGGATGATTGTACAAGCCATTTTTTTCCTCAAATTCTTTGATGTTTTACACTATATGTTGGAGTTAAACTATTTTTTTAATTTAAAATTTTCCAAACGAACGGTAAATTTTTAATAACTATTTTATGCATGATACAAAAGATAAGCACGAATATAAATGAAATATTTTTCTGTAGGAATGCTTAGAAGCGCCAATATATATATATATATATATATATATATATATATATAATATATTTATTTATTTATTGTGTATACATATATATATATATATATATAATATATATATATATATATATATATACATACATATAATATATATATATATATACATATATTTTTTTTTTTTTAAGTTCGGGAAGAACCGATTCGCCTCTATTTAAAAGGGCATATCTCAGCGGAAAAACAAAGAAAAAGTGAGAGGAAAGACAGAGGAAAAAGAAAGGGTGGAGGGGACAGTCGAAGTGGAAAAAGACCAAGGATGAGAAAGACTGCAGGGTCGAGCCCCATCATCCTTGGGTGCTAGGGCCGGGAGGGCGCACGTGAAACCTCCAGGAACAAGCACGTACAAACGAGCACAAAGAGCACTCAAAAGCACGAGCTTAGAACCCCCTTGCGGGGATATATACATATATATATATATATATATATATATATACATATATTGTGTGTGTGTGTAAATATATATGTATACACATATATACACACGTATATATATTATGTGTATATATATATATATATATATATATATATATATATATATATATATATATATATATATTATATATATATATGGGAATGAACTCAGAATGGTTCCCTGAGTTTTTTATGATACACACAGACCATGCATGGAACAAGGAACTCTTCTGGGATAATTAAATCCACTATAGTCCGAATAAGTAACGGTAAATGACAAATACCATAGTTTTTCTTTTTCATGATGCAAGCCCGACGTGATTTTATTCGGAGTGTCTTTAAAAAAATAAGTGTTTGGTGCTTTCTTAACTAAATTACCTCCGGTTATTAATTATTCACAAACGAATATATTTTATTTAGTAACTTTATTTATTACTGTATTATTTGATTACACCAAGGCGAGTGCACGTGGCTTGCCTTGTTTGTTTTCCTTCGAGAGGGTAAAATTCCGAAGCGTGGTCTAATAATGTTGATTTTGCCTTGTTGAGGTAAGGTGTGGTCACCGTCCGTGGGGAAAAAAAGGAAAAAGGGAAAAAAGTCGACCGAATTGTGGACAGATAAGTTTTTTTATCCATCGTTAGTAATACTTCTTCTTTTCCAGAACCTTTGTCGGTAGCTTAATTAAGTATATACTCATTTAGTATAAATTTTGGGGTACTTGTAGGTTATCTCCCCCCCACGCTTGATTTGTCATCGTGGAAAATAGCATGAAGTCGCAGTAAATTCATTTTGGCTGAAAAAGCAATAATTAAATTGTGCAAAGGATTGGTAATATCTACTGAAATAGATACTATTCAATATATAATTTGGGGAGCTATTGAAGAATAGGGACCCCAGCCTTCTTTAGTTAGGCTTATAAGGCTAACTAACGAAAATATCACGACCTAACCTAACCAATCGTTAGGTTAACTGTACGCCCTTGACGATTGGTTAGGTTAGGTCATGATATTTTCGTTAGTTAGCGTCATAAAGCTAACTAAAGAAGGCTGGGGTCCCTATTCTTCAATAGCTCCTAATTTGGTTCATGTAATAATTATTGATACGATTTATTTTTTAAACTAATTTATTGCCGGATTCTGAAGGATCGCCATTAAAAAGTTAAGGATCCCCTGAAGATCAGGGCCCCTAGCCTTTTTTAGTTAGCTTTATAAGGCTAACTAACGAAAATATCACGACCTAACCTAACCAATCATCAAGGGCGTACAGTTGTCCTAATGATTGGTTAGGTTAGGTCGTGATATTTTTGTTAGTTAGCGTAATAAGGCTAACTATAGAAGGCTGGGGACCCTGATCTTCAGGTGATCCAAAGTTAATGTAAGTTGTATAACAAATCAACAACCAATGTGCATCAAACATTCTAGAACGAAATGCTCGTTTGATTGTTCTGCGTGCGTGCTATCTGCCACGATGAAAAATCAAGCGTGGGGGGGAGATAGCCTACAAGTACCAATTTGGGTTACAGGAACCTGTTTCTGCGTTTGAAGAACATTTTTGCGGGCTTGCGCAGGTGACGTCACAATAAGCATGCGGTAGACATACGTTTTATTTATTAATTACTCCTTACTTATTCTAGGAGATGTACGTCGTTATTAGAGTACTATTATTAACTCTATATTAATTTCCAAACGCTCGTTTTTTAATTAGTTAATAGCATGGCACCCCCGTCAAGTACGTGCAGTAGCTGTAAAGGAAAGTTTACCTCTTACGCGTTCATTTTGGCTAATAATAATGATCAGTTAGTTTGCAGGTGGTGCTCAAATATGGAATTGCTGAGGAACGAGCTAGAGCTAGCTTGAAGAACGGGTGGTGCTCCTGACGGCAAAGTTAGAATCCCTTATACCTTCTGAGAGGAGTTATTCTTCGGTCACGGCCCCTCCTTCCTCAGTTTCTACTAATGATGTAAATAATAGTAATAGCTCTCTCTCTTCCCCTAGTTCCCGACCCTTCGTGTAAGTGCGTAATGGAGCCCCATTGAGAGAACCTAAGACTTGTCTACCGGTATTAACGAACAATAAGTTTTCTGTTTTAGGGTTCGAAGACGTAGATGAACCTGAAATATGACTCGTTGGTGATTCCATTGTTCGAGGGCAGCTCGAGGAATTCTGCGGGAGGAACCCCCGTCGTCGGCGCCGTTACTGCTACCCTGGTGCAAGGGTGGAGGATATAACTAATAATGTTGATTTTTTACAGACGGAACCTCTGAGGACACAACGTATGTTATTCACATCGGTACTAATAACGTTCTAAATTCTAGATCGGAAGAGCTGCTGGCTATGTAAAATGACTTACTAGAGCGACTAAACGAAAAACAATTCAGATTGTTTTAACAGGTATACTTCCTCGAATTATCCAACGTAACGAGTTCTACAGCAAGGCAACCTTTATTGACAATAACCTAAAGTCACTTTTTGGAGCAGTTTCTACGGCAGGAGGGACTCGTTCCTCGGAGATGGACTTCACCTTAATGATGTTGGAGATGCGCGTTTAGGAAAACTATTTCATAATACTGTTTTTCTTTTCAGGCTGCCGTAACTCGAACGGTCCCGGAGTAATTTCCTTAACATTCCCTTGCGCGCGCGAAGGTATGGCGGTTACAACAATTTGAAGGTTCTATCCTTAAATGCTCGTAGCCTACGAAATAAAATAAACTAATTTTTTTCTTAGCACTGAAACACGTGACTTTGTAGGGGAGTATCAAATTAGAGGTTATAGACTTTTTATTAAAAACCGAATATGTAGGCAAGGAGGTGGTGTTATGTTGTATATTAAAGATAATATTGCGAACGTTATAGAAGTAAAGCACATAATTCCAGAACCGATAGATTCGACTATAGCAAAATTTAAATTGAACGATTTCAAACTTCTTGTTGGGTTATATATAGGCCCCCTAATCAAACAGCTGATACGGACGAAGAATTATATCGTGAACTTAAGAGAATAATAGGTAGTGAGCAGGCCTTATTCAAAAGGTTGGGGAACCTACGAGGTTGGACAGTACTTTAGATTTAGTAATAACTACGGACGATAGGCTAATCACTGATATTCAAGTAATAGAACCGTTAAGCAATAGCGATCACAATATGGTCGAGTTTGTCCTCTCAGTAAATCACTCGAAACCAGCTAACTCGACTAAAATTCCTAACTTCAAGCACGCAGACTTTTGTAAATTTAAAAATGAATTGTCACACGTCAATTGGGAAAACGTAATGGGGATCTGCAACGTAAAAATAATGTGGGAATCGTTTGAAACAGTATTTAGGACTATAAATGAGGAATGTGTACCGTACAAGATTAAGGGTGCGAAAGTAAATAACAAGCCCTTGTGGTTTACTTCTACAGAGTCATGCAAGAAGTAAATAGACACCCTTAATTTTATGTTAAATGTATGCATCCAAATTTTTTTGCCATTATTATGACTAATATTCGTTTCCTTTTTTTAGATTGTAATATACCCATCCTAGAACATGCCTCGAACACAAGATATAGCTGCACGTCCATAATAACGAAGCTGATGAAGATAGTTTACTGCTGTTCTTGGGCTAATTTTGAGTTTTTCTGCCACTTCTGAAGCTTTTAAACGAGGGTTGTTCTCAACAGATCTTCCAACAAAACGAAGACATCTGTCAGAAGGCCCAGGTCGACCAGGTCGTGATTCAATTGATGTTTTGCCCTTTTCTTTAAATTGGACTATTATTCTGTTAACAGTAGAAAGGGGTATTCCGAGATTCCTAGCTATTTGTCGCTGGGACAGTCCACCCTCAGATTGACCAACAATCCGTCCTCGTTGAAAGTCAGAAATTTCTTTGGAATCTTGTGTTTGAGGCATGTTCTAGGATGGGTATATTACAATCTAAAAAAAGGAAAAGAATATTAGTCATAATAATGGCAAAAAAATTTGGATGCATACATTTTACCATAAAATTAAGGGTGTCTATTTACTTCTTGCATGACTCAGTAGAGTAGAGGTATTATAAGGAGTAGAGATACGGCTTATAGGCTACATAATTGCGATAAAGACAATTTGTGGTTACGAAACAACTACATATCTCTGAGGCGTGACGCGAAATCCTATTTAACCTATCATTAGTAAAATGTTTAAAACCCGCTATATCAAGTTTCCTCCACAAGTCCCGAGTTACGGCATTTAACCACGTTTCGGTTATAGCAACTATATCGTAGTTCCAGGAATAAATTATCGCCTTACATTCGTTCAGTTTATTTCTAATACTACGCGCGTTACAATAAAAGACGTTTAAATTATTTCTCCTACGGATCGGCGTTTTAAACTATTTATCACGTCGGGCCGGCGTTTTCCGGACCCACAACGTTTAAAGAGGGCTTCGACCTATACAGCTTTCGAACGTTCTCATCGATTAACCTTCCTAGCCCATCATTCCCTATTTCATTGAAATGCACTGAATTCTGACCACAGCTTTATGAAGGGTACATTTCCCTGAGCACAAATCTCTTCTAGTTTAGTGTTCAAAAATATTGTTTTTGACATAATCCTAAATTTAAACCGTGCCGAGGGGTAATACCTAGAACTAAAGACCTATCTGACCTTGCCTTCAAGGACCTAATTAACCCCCTATATCTCTCCGAAAGGTCAGGCACTATCGTATTGGGCCTATCCGAGTCGTTGCCCCTAATATCGTCACTAACATCGAGTGACGGGAAGCAACATCAATCCTATCTACTTTGTCTCTAATTCTGTCAACAATGGCCCCTAGTAGACAGACCCTCCTCCTCTTGGTTGGATTCCGTTCAACGAACTCCTTATCCAGATGACGCACTAAGGAGTCCCCAATTAAAATAGTTCTTTCTCGTTCACATACCTATCCAAATGGGCGAAAGGGTTCGAAACCTCGATCGGGGGAAGATTTCTATCACCTAACGTACGTGGCCTAGCTCCACCCTTAACTACTCTAAATCCTTCCCCGTCTACTAATCCCAGACCAACCTTAACCCCGTCCTCAACTCTGTCTAACCTTCCTGATAAGCTACCTATACTAGAAACTAGGTTCCTAATCTCACCCTTCAACTTACTAACGTCTTGAACGTTAGTATAGGTTCGGCCTTCGTCAACTGTAAGCCTACCCCTGCCCTCACCATGCGTTGCAAGTCTTTCAGTTACCTCGCGTACACTACGTTTTAAATCAACCATCTCTTCGCTTAACTCGCAAAAGAAACAAACCAATCTCTCGGTAATCGCCATAGGACTGCCGTTGTAATCTTTAAAATCCGTATACCACCAATTAACTCCACACCTAGCATATGACGCTTTTTGCGACGGCATCGCGCAAGTTAAAATAGTTAACGTTTATAACCGTCACAAGTTTAAATTAAATTAAGCTGGCACCCTATTAAAACTTCTAAATCGCTAAAAACCACTAATATTCAGTTACTTAACTATAACAATGTGAATATAAACGCAAGTTTATAAAATTCAGAACTTTCCAACAGTACATTTATCGGCAATATCCAAAAGTAGAAACAATATCAGAGAGCCCAGAATGCGTCCGCTCAGTAAGGAGTCTGGCTGACGAATGATTGGGTATAATTTAAGGTAGTAAAATTAAGGTTTTTGTGGTTCGGAACCCACGTAAAATTGTAGGTCCCCTTCGCCACCACGGAGGACATGCGCAATACACAACTACAACCACAGTTAGGTAGACCAGCCATGAGTGGATCCTAGTGGCTTTGTTTTTCTGAAACATTATAAAATTATATAATATTGTGTGTGTGTGTATACTATATACACACACACACACACACATATATATATATATATATATATATATATATATATATATATAGTGTGTGTTTGTGTATATATAAATATATATATATACACATATACATATATATATAATATATATATATATATATATATATATATACACATATATATATATATATTAGGGTGGCCCTTAAAATGAAAGTTTGAAATTTGTTTCTCTACCTCCCCCCCAATTTATGCAGTTCCTAGGAAAAACCATGCATGTTAAATATTTTTGAAATCCAAGAATATTTAGAGGTCGCCCTCGTGAGTTAAAGTTTTACTATTATACAGGAAGTTGTACATATGCATGGAAGTTGTATCTAACACTCCCTATTTCTTTCCTCAGGATGGAATCGAGAAAGAAGTTGTATTTCATCGGTTCTGTTGAACCGGAAATCAAGGGCGCTAAATTGCCATCATATCGGCTTGGGCATTTCCTGTTCCTCCATTTGGAGAAGAAAAAGACCACCCGGGACGCCAGTCGCGAAACAGTAGAGGCCATCAAAGCGTTATGAGATAAAGCCAGCATCCCAACGCGAGCAGACCAGCATTGCATCAAGAAGCTGGAGGCGATCTTCGAGGAGTGGAAAGCTCTGTAAAAACATCAGACCAGGACCAGTGCATCCCACAAGCAGAAGGAACAGGAGTTTCAAGAGCGCTTGGAAGATCTCTTTGACATCGCTCATGCGGATGCACTGGTCCTGATGAAGAATCCTGAGGGCCGTGCTTTTTTCTGGCCCAGTGACAACGGCCGCTGCGTCTCCTCCAAAAAGAGCCAGGAAGAATATCATGACACCTCAAGTGGCTGCTGCCCTCGACCGGACGCAGATCTCCTCCAGAAATGCGACCTACGTTCTTACCGAGGCCGCTGAAAGCCTTGGCCATGATGTCATCGACTTGAACATCAATCGGAACTCCATCTACAGAGAAAAGGCTCACCATCGTTCGGCCCAGTCGAAAAGTTTGAAGGAGGAGTACTCCACCGATGTCCCCCTTACCGTTCATTGGGATGGTAAGCTCATGGAGGATCTGACATCCAGAGAACATGTTGATCGCTTGACTGTCCTCGTGTCTGGCCTCGGAGTTGAGCAACTCTTGGGTGTTCCAAAGCTTCCATCCGGAACTGGAGAGGCGCAAGTAGCGGCTGTCGTCAAGTGTCTCGAAGACTGGAAGATCGATGACGGGGTTCAGGCGTTAAGCTTCGACACCACAGCTTCGAACGCAGGTCATCGATCTGGCGCCTGTGCTCTCATCGAGGAGAAACTTGGCAGAAATCTTCTGTTCTTTCCCTGTCGGCACCATGTGTTGGAACTTGTGATTGGAGCCGCTTTCGAGACAACCATCGGGGGATCGTCGACGGGACCTGAGATACTGCTGTACAAAAGGTTCATGGGTCACTGGCAGTTCATTGATCAAGACAAGTTCAAGCCAGCTTCAACTGATCACTCTGTGGAGAGCTCAGTGGCATCTTCGCGGGACGAACTGCTCGATTTCTCAAGAAGACAAACGGTTCATGTTCGCGACGTTTACCGGGAGTTCCTCGAGCTCAGTACAATCTTCCTTGAAGGCACACCAGAGCGTCGAATGAAGTTCACAGCTCCTGGAGTAATGCATCGCGCTCGATGGATGGCGAAGGTGCTATACGCGATCAAAATGTGGCTTTTCAAATGTAGGCATTTGCTGAAAGGTGTAGGTAGAAATTAACCCAATTAAAAATCTTCCCACACAGGTTTCATGTTAAAAATGTGAAATCGTGTTCGACACGAAAAACGCGATAAGGAGTCATGACAAGACAGGATATAAAGATAGGAAGCGTGGAGTCAGAGGCAAATGAACTAACGTTACGAGTAAATTTATTTTTATTATTATAATTATTTATATTTATATAAATTTATATTATTATTTATTTTTATTTTTAGACTTCAGTCAAAAGACGGAGAATTATAAATTTAGTTCGTTCTAAACTGTGAAGAGTAACAGAGTGAGAAGAGTGAGAAATTAATAATCTAATAATTCAAGTTAATAATTTAATAAAAATAAATTATTTAATAATTCAATTTAATACTTTAATAATAAAAATAATTTACTAATTCAATTTCTTTTAAACATAGAATTAATAAATTTATTTTTCATTCAGTTTGACTAAATCTTTTGTTATTCAAAAATAATGAAAAACAATAAAAGTGCCCTGCTGAAGGAAAGAGTCACCCTGCTCTTATCACTGTGCGCAGTCCAAGCAGGAGCGCGAACCTTTCCAACAACGAAGCTTTGTACTAGCCAGTCTACAACGTCCATCTACACCACGTCCTGAATTTACATTTTCAAATGCCAGTAAAATTTAAGGTTTATTCAGCTATACAGCACGAAGTAGGTGACGCCGTTCTTGACGTTACTTTCCCCCAACCGTCACCAACACCATCGAAGGACCTACCTATCAACGCTATCGTCGACCATACGGAAGACCTCCGGAATACCGTCAAGAGAACTACTCCAAAAATGAAGATAAGCTAACTTTCGGCCGAACTAGTCGGTCTAAATAAGATAAATTCTTTATCACTCGTAATATCTAAATAAAAATTAGTTAACCATACTATTAGTCTAAAATAAGAATGTGTGAATTTACGTGCTTAAAGTCGGAAAGTATAAAAGTGCTCTTTACGTGTTTAATGTAGAGTGAAAATAAAGAAAAGGCGATGCCATAGTGTAAAGATAAAAATTAGTAATAATTTATAAATCAATTTAAAATAATGTGTTATAATTAAGTGTAAATTTCTATCCTATAATTTAATACATTAAATTAATCCCCCTAAAAACATTTATAAATCATGTCTACATACCACTCTTACTATATGTTTATCTTCATGTCTACTTTTCTTTCCTTTATTATAAAGAGCATATAAAAGTTATCCTTTTGATATATTACTTTTCTATGAATAAGCAAGGACGTGACGTCATAATTGCTGAAAAGATGTTTTCCACTTAAAATATGTTTACAACTTTAATTATTTCCCAATGACTAAACTCTCAGTACTCATTATTATTAAATTGAGACTTCTAAATACGACGTTTCGCATTGTCGGGAAACATCACGCCATGTTCTGTTAACCCTAGTAAAGCATTGCATTCTGAACCGAAATATTATTCTCACACTTTGTATTTCTTTTCCTCAGTTATTCTTTCTTATGAAATTACGTATGTTACTATTAAATTTTAGATCTTGTGTTATAAGGTTGATCACAACATAGTTATAATGCATTTTAATAGTCCCGCTAGCTGTCTAAAATACCTTAATATCTTCGCCAAAAGACAAAGATGGTTGAAAAAGTAACCCTTAGTAAAGCATTGCATTCTGAACCGAAATATTATTCTCACACTTTGTATTTCTTTTCCTCAGTTATTCTTTCTTATGAAATTACGTATGTTACTATTAAATTTTAGATCTTGTGTTATAAGGTTGATCACAACATAGTTATAATGCATTTTAATAGTCCCGCTAGCTGTCTAAAATACCTTAATATCTTCGCCAAAAGACAAAGATGGTTGAAAAAGGTAATTGTATAGTGTGTTGCTCTGACTCTGTGTTTATTTTCTAACTTTTACTTTTTCTATGCGTGCAAACAGGACACAACTTTCATTTTATTAATTCTCCATCAAACGAGCCAATCTCTAAAAAGACTCTTCCCCTGTAAATAATTAATTGAGTTAACCCTAAAGAAAAATAAACTTTTCCCCTTTTTATTACCAAACGAAGATGGGACGAAGATGTTCTTCAAGGAACTGTCTCCCCTTATAACTCAATAACTATAATCCTTTTAAACTATCCAGAACAAATTAAAAGGCTTACCCTCTCTAATTATAGAAGAAATCACTGCTATATATGCAACATAGGTAGCTATTTCAATCCTATGAGTGTCTTCCAACCCACTGTGAATTTTAAAAGGAGTTAAGAGTCCTAATAAAACATTCAATATCCTACATGGCAGTAAATTACCTTTAATGTCCTTTTTGCACCTTATTGTCATTTCTCTTACTACTATGAGTTTCTTTTTCCACTATTCTTATAAAATAACTTGAAATTTCTTGAATTAAAAAATGTTACAATATTCAATCTCTCTTTAGGACAGTGTGCCCTCTAAATTGTTTTCTATGAACCAAAACAGTTATCCCCTAAATTCTACTCTTGTATCGTTAATATAAATGAAAAAATTGAAAACCTCCACCTTCTTCGCCAAACTACTTCCCCTTCAGAAATTACTATTTTAAATAAATAAGCAATTTTAGATGTTCCTAAAAGCATTATCTCCCTAATTTATCACTGACCGGCCTGATTAACGCTTTCAAAGCTGGACTCTGCCACTAAAATTTTTCTCAGGGTGTTTCACCCGAAAAAGCCATTTTAATTAAAATTCTTTAGCTACCCGTACCTTTTATTACTCGAATTTAAAACAAATCCCCCAAATCATAATTATGCTAAAAACTATGTGAAACTAATCTCCTTTCTTTAAATCTTAAATCATGTGAAATTATACTTCAAATATTATCCCCCACCTAATCTCCGATTTTCTATAAGGCCCAGCTGTAATTGTATTGTTAAAGGGTGCCCACTGACTTGATCGAGAGAATTTCCATTATGTTCCTTTATTTTTATTTCTTTGTGTAAACCGTTACGTTTTTACGGATGTATTGCCATATATTTTCCATATATGTAAACCAAAGGAAACCCAATTTGCATCTGTCATTGATCCCTAAACTTATGACATATATTGGTCTTTGTTTTAAATTCAAAGGAAACGTGTAATGAAAGAATGCGAAACGTTTCATAGAACCATCTCTTCTCGATAATTATTTAATTACTCCTCCTAGCAACCAAATTCACTAAATCCCATTTTCCCAATTAATTAATCACATTAACGTTAATTAAAGTGATTCCCTTCTATTATTCCAAATATGTCATTTCTTTTATATAATTTCAATAATTGCTGATAAATAAAGAAGTAACAGATAAAGATCCATTGTATCACATTGATTAACCCGAAGATTTTTGCATATAATTTTTCCAGGCAAAAAGCCCATAAATAATTTTCTAAATAACGTTTCGAAATTCTAACACTATGCCATAATTCCTAAACTTCAAGATGCCTGAAATATACATCTCAAAATTTTGCGTCACATCTTCCCTTCACTTTATAACGAGAAATGAAAATGTGTAAAGAAAGAACTCCTATTTTAATCCATTAGTATTTTATATTATTGCTGTTTTAAATATATTTGCCGCTTTTTGATTTTTAAAGTAAGTTGATTTTGATTTTTATGATGGTCTATATAATAAATGATTAATTTTAAATTCGTTTGTTTTTATTTAATGAAATTTGATCTGTGAAGTGAATTTAAATTTAAATTATTTGACGGTATATATTGTAGTTACACTTGATTTATTTATAAATTTAACCTATCTTGATTTATTATATTCGTTGACTTTTCATTTACACTTGTTCCAATTTAGTATGAAGTTTGATTTTAAAGTAAATTAAAGTAAATTAAAGTAAATTAAAGATCTATGTTATAATTATAATCAATTCATTTGTAAACTTAACCAACTTTGATTTATTGCATATACTGAATTTTAGTTTCTAGAAACATTCATATTTATTCTAAATTATTTTACAGTTCACCGTAAATAACGTAAATAAAGCACTGTTGCATATTGAATAATTTCTATTGATGTCGTCTGCTGTTGTATTTCATAAATGAAGAGTGTTTCTTCGTGACGTCACATAAATGACATCCTGTGTAAGCTGAGATCATTGCAATTCAGTCTCCCTTAATGAAAACTAACCAATGATTAAATTAGTAAATCCATTTGACATTGGATCGTTTTCCCGAGGAAGATCTGTCAAATACCTCATTTCCTAAATCGTTGATTTAGATTTTGGGAACCATAACAACGAAATTAAGTGCGTTACTCGCACATTTACGAGCAATTTCGATTTGTGGAGTGTCTCTCCTGCAAATAAGAATTTTTATAAAATTTTGAAGTGATCTCAGTGTTTATATTAAGAATTCACGTGTTTTTCACGATTTTTTCACGATAGCAATCTTCCGATGAAGGCAAAGCCCTAAGTTTTTTTATTTGTTTTTTAAAGAACGGACGAAAATGTTATACACGAGCAGACGACCAACTTCTTGAAATCGTTTAAAATAACATATAAGGGAAGGCGCTTGTCCTTATTTTTCTTACGCAACAATCAAGTCTGCTAAATCTCTTCTAAGCCCCTAATCACACGCCCGGAGTATGACTTACGATATAAAAACAATTATGAAATCAATCTAAAGCGCACCGACAAACTTTGGCGATATGCATTCGCTGTTCCATGTTTGTCTCCAACGCAAACACCACGCATCCGTCCCAAGGGACTTTGGATCTGAGAATCACACACTTTCTTGTTCTCATGATGACTCGTCTATGACGCATGTGAGAATGGATTCCTTCGTATATAAGGAGGGGTCCAGCCATTGAAAGACAGACTCAAGATTTAGATTTCAAGATACGAGATTCAGATCTTGGTCTCCGCGGGTGACAGGTTGCGAGTCGCCTCGTATGCTTTAGTTTAACTTAAGACACGATTTAGAACGGCCTGAAGGGCTTAGAAGGAATCGTTTAATTATTGTAGCGCGGTGGCGAGGGAGCGCGATACCCCGCATGTCATTGATTTGTTTTACGACGGTACCTAGAACGGGGACGAGGGAAGTGTTTCAAGAAGACGGGCCGTCGGGATTTTTCCTAAAGTAACGTAATTATATACCCCGGGTGAAGGGTGAATTTCACTTCAATTAGGAATAAGCTTTTATCGGAATATTGGAATTGAGGATCTGACTGAAGGAAACGCCAGCAGACTTAATTCATTTATTTCTTAGTGACCTTAATTGTCAATCGTAGACTAAAGAATAATTCATATATAACCCGGTGAAATAACCTTACAATCTTACCTTGTGAACCTAAGAGCTAATCCAGTTATCATAAACTTTCGCCTGTAAGCCGCTTATTTGAATTTAATTAAAGTACCTGAAGATAAAATCGACTCTCAGTTAATCCCATCATAATTAATCCATACTCGACGAGTGAGAAAAAGGACTGAGAAAGCTCCCGGATTCCGAAAGTGACCGACGAAAGGTCAGCGCACTCTGTAGGTCCCCGTTGGGATCGCAGAAAGGAGTACTCTGTTGTATGCTCGAGGGGTAAAACTCACCGGGTAAACAAAAACTCCTCAGGCATATAATATATATATATATTATTTATATATGTATATATTATATATATGATATATATATATATATATATTATATATATATAAAATAATATATATGGGAATGAACTCAGAATGGTTCCCTGAGGTTTGTTTATGATACACACAGACCGTGCATGAAACAAGGAACACTTCTAGGAAAATTAAATTCACTATAGTCCGAATAAGTAATGGTAAATGACAAATACTATAGTTTTTACTTTTTTATGATGCTAGCCCGACGTGGGCAACGGATCACTCGCAAAGAGGTCCCAAAAAATAGCTTCCGTCATCAGATATCTGCAAAGCAGATAGGATCCAGCTTTGGGACAGAATCTAGTGTTTAAAGCAGCCTAGCCCAGCTACATTTAGAACCCCAATATAAGCAAAAGACTTGCTGCCTTCACGTTAGATTGAATACATCAAAGAAAAAGGGGTAACTATTATATTTTTAGCCAAAAACCAAAACTTAAACCTCAACTGGCAGAATTGAGCGTCCATTTTTCAAGGCACATAACATGTCCGTTTGATGATGGGGAAAAAAACCTCAGGGAACTTTTTTATTATTATTCTCTCTTGTGGTTGAAAAGGGAAATTGAGTACGAAAAAAAAGTAGTGTATCCCAGTATTAACGTGTAGGGTTGAAAATTTGTTTTTCATTATTATTCTTCTTTTGTTGTTAGAAGATTTGTTTTTTTTTCATGCACTGCTTTAAGTATAGAAATAAATTACAGTATATGTTTATTACGTGTAAACAGTTCTCTGTTCGTTATGACTGTAAAGCGATTTTTTTCCTCTTGCAGTAATTTGGGTATATATATAATTTAGTGGTGGACCGGATGTTAGTTTTTCAACATCTGCGGATGCGGATTCGGATCTTTAATTTCTATATCCGCGGATGCGGATATTTAGTTAATCTATCAATATAATATAGAATTATGAATATATGACATAATTTTTCAAATTTCGTGATATTACTATTATGGCAGGTAATGCATAAGAATTAAAATTAATATTAATGTTTTCATTATGATAATAATAATAACTTTCTCAAGAGTTTCAGCCACAGAAAATTCAGTGAAACAAGCTTCATTAAATTTTCTGTGTTACCAGGTATTTATATTTTTAGGTTTATATATTTGTTTGTTCATTAATAATTAATACTTTACATGATATGTGCATGACTGGCCTTATAAGCTACTTCATAAACTAATTTAATTGTAAATTGCATAATTTATTAGAGATAATATCCGCATAACATCCGCAGTCAGAAGTGCGGCTGCGGATGTTAAAAATTATGCGGATGCGGATATCTGGTCCACCACTAATATATATATGTATGTATGTGTATGTGTATACATATATGTGTGTATGTATGGATATGTGAATATATTTGTTGTTGGAAACAATTTAATTCTTCGTTGGTGAGTTAAAAACGATTTTTTTGTTTGTCTGTGTTTACAATCAATTTAATTCAATTTTTTTCTTTTTGGTTTTGTGTTAAGAGGAAACATTGACAGGTTTTTTTTTTTGCTTGCAGAAATTGTGTATTTAAATATGTAAGGATTTATATATTTTATTGTTTGTAACGAAACGATTTCTGCAAAGTACCTATATGATAATTTATGGAATTTGGAGAAAAAAAAATTTTAAAGTGAATATTTAAATTTTTTTTTTTAATTTGAATTGTCTCTCGTATTGGTTTAACAGAAAACGGAATTTTGGATTTGATTTTCATTTTTAGTGGACTCTTAAATTAATTGTACCTAACTGGTCATATGATATCTTTCGTGCGTACGTTTGTTTGTTGACTCGTTTCGCGCACGAATTTTGCGTTGGAGCGCAAATAGCTTTGTCTTTGTTTTTTGTTTTTTAAATTAGAATGAATTCGTACATTTCGAGTAGTGTCGAAATCGACAGGCAAGTTTTTCATCTTCGTTTTGGGTGATTTTCTTGATTATTTAAACCAAAGGAGCTAATGTCACGCTTAAGTTTTTTTTCGCTTAAATTAGGGATAAGATTTTTTTTGTTTCGCTTCGCCTTCCTCGTTTGGAAGTCCATTTTTTCCTTTGTCCTTTTCGAAGAAAAGTGGATAGATGTAATTATCGGACGAGTAATATCCCTAAGGTTCCAATTTTTAAGGGGAGAGAATACGGTAACTTGGTACTCCCATATGTGGACGAATGGTTGGACGTATTAGAGGGATATTAGTTCATTATAACGTTTGCGGTGATATCGCGAAGATTCAGATGATTAGTCACTTCTTAGACGATGAAGACGGACGCCCTCTATGAAGAGACTACCCAAGACATCACGAGGGAAGTTCTTGAGGAGGGGAATTTTCCGGGGGAAGTGGTCTGTGACGAGATCGTCCCAGATGAAGTCCCTAATCACACAACTTCTGCTCATACTTGGAAGATTAGTGAGCATTGCGCGGATTTTTCAGGGGATTCCCCTTCTTCTACAAATTTACGTGAGGTCACGGAGAACTCGCCTATGCCCCTCGGACATGATGCAAGCTCGGCTTATGACCTCAACGAATTCGGGAAACGAAAATTGCCACTCTTTCTCTTCCCACCAAAAAGAGAGTTGCATCTCTGCATCGCTCTACAGGACAACGTTCATTCTATTCTGTTCTTTCTAATCAGAAGGTTTGGAAATCGAAACTGGAGCCATCTGCCACTTTGATTTCGCTCCAAAAGGACCGAATACACGAAACGAACAGTAATCATAACGTCGGTTTATCCCATTTACAAATTGTTTTTTATACCGTATTTCCAGTTGAAGTGCTACCACCACACGTACTCCATATACCCGGTTAGGCGATACCCGTGCATTCTTGCCCTACGTACTAAATTATTGAAATACCCTCGAGACGTGGAATGATTGATGTCGGAGGCAATTAGCCACCAACGCGTACATCCAGAAACTTGAGCAATGTCCACACGTAACCTTTGAAATTTTATACCTTCCAAGCTATAGAGTTTAGTCAATTCCGTTCTAAACCTTGCAGAATTCGTATAAATTTCACTGAAGTACTTTCTCCAATAGTTCATGGAAATTCATTTCTCTAAATTTTTGTTCTCTTAGAGTTCGATAAGAAAATCGCGTATGATTTAAAAGTGTATGCACACGGTGAACTTGACCAGTGTAAAAAAAAAGTGGACCTAAATAAATCAGACTAAGTGCTCAAGTACACAAGTGACCGTTAATTATAAGTGTTCATTAGTACATAAGTATCGATTTTAGTGTAAAATTTAACTGATAAATATAGTGGATTAAGTACTAAGTATATGTATTTTCTTTAACTATTCCTTTGTCTCTATGAACATATAAGTGTTCATTAGTGCATATATATCGATTTTAATGTAAAATTTAACTGATAAGTAGAATGGATTAACTACTAAGTAGATGTATTTTGTTTAACTATTTCTTTTGTCTTTATGTAACATTATATCCAACTACTTCTTCAATAATATCTTTGTCTCTATGTACCACTACATCCAACTGCTCTCGTTTGAGAGGATTTTCAAACTGACCCCCTAGTTCCAACTCTGGGAGGGGAGCCATGTGGAAAAGTGTTTCCAGAGGAAAATAAATTTATGTAAAAATTTAAAGATATCATTCTGTTTGTATAAATTGAAATATTAATCCTTTGAATGATATTATTCTGTTCATATAAATTAAAATAGAATTCCGCTAAATTTTTAATATTGTATAAAGTGTCTCATTGCCAGTGGAAAGCTTGGCATCCTTTTTCTTAACCCTAACGAAAACAGTGTTGTCACGTCTATAATCTTAAACAGAGATTCCTAAATTCTAAATGTTCTTTTCGGCTAAAATAAATCAC
Organism: Bathynomus jamesi; assembly: GCA_023014485.1. Classification (NCBI taxonomy): domain Eukaryota; kingdom Metazoa; phylum Arthropoda; class Malacostraca; order Isopoda; family Cirolanidae; genus Bathynomus; species Bathynomus jamesi. The sequence goes on along the minus strand of JAJOZX010002473.1, from coordinate 51,586 downwards.
ATAAAGAAGTTAAGTGTATAACTACGATTATATATTCTCTTGCTGATATCGAATTATATAAATTCTTTTGATAATATCATTATTAGACAACCTTTGCAACCTTAAGGATCTTTTGTAAACGTGGCACCATGGGAGTTTCTCCAGGGCAGAGTGCAAACACTTTGAGAGGGCAGTCGTTGTGCCTCGGCCCTGTGGGCAGGGAGTGAGTGCTTTGCCCTTGGGCCAGCCGGTTGGCTGGGCCTTGTAGCTTTTCGATGTAAGCATTTGTTCGTTAATAACTCTCTAAACAAGTGTACTGAAAAGGATTTGATTTTTTTAATTACTCTGTATTGTAAAAGAAATTCATTAATAGTTTAAAAGTTATTTTCCCCTTGTGGAAATAAAGGACTGAACAAAGGAAAACTCGTCATTTTATATCCTTCAACGAGAGAAGTATTTCACTCCCTCAACGGATTGAAGAAGGGTACGCCACTGAGCGAAGGTATAAATTGTTTTATCGTAACTCGCAGTCAGATTAAGTAAGTACGAAAAGAAGAACCGTGGACGTCAGTCAGATTAATTAAACGGCATAAACTTCCTTGTTGGTGCGAGGAAACGACATACTGAGAATACCTTAAAGGATATCGTCATATCCGACACATATATATATATAATATATATATATATATACATACACACACGTATATATATTATATATACATAAAAATATATTATATATATATATAATTTATATTATATATATATATTATTATATATATATATATATTTATATATATACATTTTAACTGCAAACACGCAGTATAATTAACGTAAAGAACGACGCTTGTATAGGAGAATATTCCGCGCAAGATGAGGAGAGAGAACGAAACAAATGAAAAAATGAGGTAACCACCCGGGAATCGAACCTGGGATCTTCCGATTGCCGGGCAGATATGATAACCATTACACCATGGGCCTCACTCGATCTAATGCCGTAATTCTCCTACATACGCGCAGAAACCAATGCCCCAAGGGGGCACCTCCCGCATGCCGTACATTATATACATTTTAACTGCAAACACGCAGTATAATTAACGTAAAGAACGACGCTTGTATAGGAGAATATACCGCGCAAGATGAGGAGAGAGAACGAAACAAATGAAAAAATGAGGTAACCACCCGGGAATCGAAGCCTGGATCTTCTGATTGCCGTTCAGATATGATAACCATTACACCATGGGCCTCACTCGATCAAATGCCGTAATTCTCCTACATACGCGCAGAAACCAATCGGAAGATCCCGGTTCGATTCCTGGGTGGTTACCTCATTTTTCATTTGTTTCGTTCTCTCTCCTCATCTTGCGCGGAATATTCTCCTATACAAGCGTCGTTCTTTACGATATATATATATATATTATATATATATATATTAATATTATATATATATATATATTATTATATATTATATCTATATATATATTATATATATTATATATATATATATATATATTTTCGAAATACGCAGCACGGTTTTAGGCAAAACAATTCTTGCTTAACTAATCTTTTTTAATTTTTCAAAGCGTGGTTGAAGTATACGATATTCATCGGGCGGTTAATGTAGTGTATTTAGATTTCAAAAAGCGTTTGACACAGTACCGCACAAAAGACTCATTGAGAAAACTAAGGTTCCTGGAATCAGGGGTGTAGTAATAAATTGGATAGAAGAATGGTTGCGAGGTAGGAAACAGAGGGTGGTCGTTGATGGAGCGGAGTCGTCTTGGGCTAATGTAGCGAGCGGCGTTTCGCAGGTTCTGTATTGGACCCCTTACTTTTTCTTATATATATTAACGATTTAGATGTCGGCCTAGTCAGTACAGTTTTAAAGTTTGCGGATAACAGGAAGTTGGGTAGTAGGGCGATTAATGACGAAGATAGAGATAAAATCCAGGAAGATCTGAATAAAATCGTTGATTGGTCAGTCACATGGCAAATGAGATTTAACCTCGATAAGTGTAAAATTTTACATATAGGTTTGGGTAACGGTAATTTTGCATACAGTGTGTCACGGAAGGAGTTAGCAAGCGTAGAGCAGGGAAAAGATTTAGGAGTTATAGTCACTGGTGATTTAAAAGTAGCGAAACAAAGTACAGCAGCGGTCAATAAGGCGAACAAAGTGTTAGGTTTTATAGCATATGCGCATATGCGCAAAGATATAGACAAAATCCAAAGAGTTCAAAGACGAGCAACTAAGATGATTCCGTCGCTTAGTTCGAAGTCGTACGAGGATAGGCTTAAGGAGTTAAAATTGATTACACTCGAGACTAGGAGGCTAAGGGGTGATCTAATCCAGGTTTTCAAAATTATGAATGGGTTCGATAACGTAGATAGATATAGCTTTTTCGAAATATCTCAATATAGTAGAACTAGAAATAACGGGTGTAAGCTGAGAAGTTGAAGGTTCGAGACAGTTGTCGCCAAAAACTTTTTTTACGCAGAGAATAGTAAATATTTGGAATAGTTTGCCTGTAGAAGTAATTAGTAGCACGTCTATAAACATGTTTAAAAGTCGATTAGACGCATATGTTGAGAGAATAGGTATAGTTTAAGGTAGTAAAATTATGGCTTTGTGGTTCGGAACCCACGTAAAATTGTATCCCCTCCGCCACCACGGAGGATATGCACATTGCACAATACACAATTAAGAACACAGTTAGGTAGACCAGCCATGAGTAGATCGTAGGGTCTTTGTTGGTGTGTATATATATATATATATATATATATATATATATATATATATATATATATTGTGCATATATATATATATATATATATATATATATATATATATATATAACCCCTCCGGTTATGGCCTTGGTTCGAAGTCGACCGGGGTTGTGGTTAGGAGGCAGCAACGGATTTGTTACTCGCAGTAGTTTCGTCTATACTACTCTCCGAGCTCTTTTATAGTGGTTTGGAGGATTCGGGGAAAACTTACTAAATTATCTGACGGTTCCCCGATTCTTCTGATAAGGTATCGGGAAATTATTTCGCTCTACTTTATTGACTGAGTTCTCTGAAGAGAGCACTGCTCGAAGGAGAAGATAAAAAACTTTCTTTTACTGTAATTTACTGCTAAAATGTGCAAGTAATACTCAACCTCTAAGTTAGATTAGACTTTTATAGAGGGAGAGGTTCGGCCTCTTTCGACCATGACTCAGGCCGGAATTTAAAAGTGAGGAGGCCCTTGGCCTCCTCGAGGAGGGCTCTGACTCCTCGCTGAAGGGCTGCTAAGACAGGAGTGATTCAATTTACAATATAAGAATTAAATAAGTCTAAATTTTGGGGGGAGTGCAGTTCAACGTTAAGTTTCCCCCTTTAACTGGAGATCTAAACCACTTCTTGGACGTTAAGCATAATTTTAATACATATCAGAATTTTGAAAGATTCCAAAGTAAAACGAAAAACTAAAAATAATATCGCCGAGTGTACATTCCTAAATGGCGACATAATGTCGGAGTAGTATATTGAATGCAATCCCAAGTACATCACTGAGTACATTGTAATTTTGGTTTATTACAACTATGATTATAATTAACAATTAATTCTCATTCGCTTATTATCGTTAGTTACAGTTTCATTAAAGTACATTAATTAAATTATATTAAATTATTACATTTAATTACAGTTTTAGCAAATTGTTAATTCACATATCTAATAAATGCAAAACACCACTTTTTTCTACGTGAAGGTCAAAATATGATAATTAAAGCCCACTCTAATAGACAGAGTTTATTTTCACAACAGTTTCGATGCCCACTGGCATCCTCTTCGGGTGGATACAGAAAAACGAATGAACCAAAAACAAGAGGGAAAACAGTCCAGGGACCATTAAGAAATTCGCACCTAGGTTACATCCCGTTCTCCCGACACTGGAAGGGCATTTTTTTTTTTATTAAAGGCACCCGCTTATAAGTACATTCGGACAAATTTAAAACTATTTTCTTGTTCTATATATACAGATTCTATTATTTTTTTACATAATTATTACATTTATTATTAAATTTATTATATTTAATATTGCATTATTATTTATTACAGAAATTATAAATTTATTACATTTAATACTGCATTATTATTTATTACAGAAATTATGAATTTATTAATACATTGATTAATTATTAGACTTGTTTATTATACAGAAATTGTAAACCGAAAAACGAATGAAAAAGGCGAGAAGGAAACAATCCAGAGACCATTAAGGAATTCGCACCTAGGCTAGATCCCGTTCCCACGACCCCAGAAGGGCATTTTTTTTATTAAAGGGTCGCGCTTATAAGTACATTCGCACAAATTAAAGCTATCTTCTTGTTCTATACATACAGATTCTATTATTTTGACATAATTACTGCATTTATTATTGCATTTACGTTTTTTAACATTTATTATTATTACCTTTACACTAATTATTACATTTATTTTATTACCTTTATTATTACATTTATTGCATTTATATTTATTTCCACATTTATTACTTCCATTATTACATTTACATTTATGTTTATTATTCCATTTACATTTTACTGAAAAAAAAAACGAATGAACCAAAAGCAAGTAAGGAAACAATCCAGAGACCGTTAAGAAATTCACACTTAGGTTAGAACCCGTTCACCCGACGCCGTAAGGGATTTTTTGACCAAGAATCTCATTAAAGGGTCCAACTTATAAGTACCTTCGCACAAATTAAAATTATCTTCTTGTTCTATACATACAGATTCTATTACTTTTCTTTTGACATAATTATTACATTTATAAAGTACCTTATTTGATTCCCAATCTATAGCATGATTATTTTGGCTGGCGTGAAGAAAAATGGCATTATTAGTATTACCACTTCTGAAGGCATATTTGTGCTCTTTAATACGGGTTTCAATATTTCTTGCAGTTTCTCCTACGTATACTAAATCACAACTTTTACAGGGAATGCTGTAGACACAGGTATTTTAAATCCTTAAAAATGTTCCAAATCTTTGAATATTCCGGGTTCAGCAAATGTGGGCTACAAATCCTGAGTGCTCTTAGAAACATGGAAGAAATAATTTGGACAAGTGTGATTATAAACAAAAAATGGAAGCGTTACTTAGTGTTGAATTCACCTACACCAAAGTGAGATCGTCCCCCCTAAAGCGTTTTTCTGCTGAATTCAACAAAACTATCAGGAACTTATTAAAAGATGTCCCGGCGATTGACCCTAAAAGATTTCTACAGATTAACCCCAAACTCCCCCACACTTACAGCTTACCCAAAACCCATAAGATTAGTATACCACTCCGTCCCATTATTTCACACAGTGGTTTCTTTAGTTACAGGTTATCTAAATTTCTTGCAGATAAATTGCCCCCATTAGATGGTAAATTTTCAGACTCGCACATCACTAATTCCTGTGACTTTATTAACAAAGTTGTCCTTAGATTTAAAGCGGGGAAGAATGATCAGTTTTGATGTTGAGTCTTTGTTTACGAAAGTTCCCATTGATGATGTACTTAGTTTTTCAGAGAGAAAATTGCCAACATGTAACGTAGAACTAGGTATGCCCACATCTGTATTTTTAGAACTGATAAAACTCTGTGTCACCAATAATGCCTTCTCCTTCGGTGAAGAATTTTATGTGCAACGTTTTGTTATGGGAATGGGGTCCCCTTTATCCCCAATACTGAGTACATTAAACATGGAATATTATCAGTCGGAATTGTTGCAAACAAAATGTCCCAGGAATCTAATTTGGTTTCGTTATGTAGATGATATTTTCTCATTTTGGCCTGACCAGTGGAAAAACTTTGACACTTTCTTTCAGTCATTAAATAATCTTGTTCCGTCTATTAAATTTAAATGTGAATGGGAGAACGACAAACAATTACCTTTTCTAGATGTTTTGTTCATTAACGAAAGCGGAAAGACCAATTTCACGGTCCATAGAAAACCTACTCATTGTAATTCGTACATTCTTTATTTTTCATATCATGATGAAGGGGTCAAAAGCTCAATTATTTCTTCCATGTTTCTAAGAGCACTCAGGATTTGTAGCCCACATTTTCTGGACCCGGAATATTCAAAGATTTGGAACATTTTTAAGGATTTAAAACATCCTGAGTGGCTTATCAGAAAGGCGTATTTTAAAGGCAAAAAATCTTTTTCTGCCGCTCGGGAACCTTCAGTTAACCAAAAACAATATGTGAGTTTGCTTTACATTGCCGGCTTAGAAAGAGTAAAACCGTTGACGAAAGATTTTAAGTTTGCTTTGGCGTTCGAATATTCGTCTCCGTGAAAAGTAAATTGGTTAGGAATAACGTTGCAAAACAGGAACAAGCACAGTATTACCTGTAAAAGTTGTGATTTAGTATACGTAGGAGAAACTGCAAGAAATATTGAAACCCGTATTAAAGAACACAAATATGCCTTCAGAAGTTGTAATACTAATAATGCCATTTTTTATCACGCCAGCCAAAATAATCATGCTATTGATTGGGAATCATGTAAGGTACTTTATAAATGTAATAATTATGTCAAAAGAAAAATAATAGAATCTATATTTATAGAACAAGAAGATAATTTTAATTTGTGCGAAGGTACTTATACGTTGGACCCTTTAATGAGATTCTTGGTCAAAAAATCCCTTACGGCGTCGGGTGAACGGGTTCTAACCTAAGTGTGAATTTCTTAAAGGTCTCTGGATTGTTTCCTTACTCGCTTTTGGTTCATTCGTTTTTTTTTTTTCCGTAAAATGTAAATGGAATAATAAACGTAAATGTAAATGTAATAATGGAAGTAATAAATGTGGAAATAAATATAAATGCAATAAATGTAATAATAAAGGTAATAAAATAAATGTAATAATTAGTGTAAAGGTAATAATAATAAATGTTAAAAAACGTAAATGCAATAATAAATGCAGTAATTATGTCAAAATAATAGAATCTGTATGTATAGAACAAGAAGATAGCTTTAATTTGTGTGAATGTACTTTAAGCGCGACCCTTTAATAAAAAAAAATGCCCTTCTGGAGTCGTGGGAACGGGATCTAGCCTAGGTGCGAATTCCGTAATGGTCTCTGGATTGTTTCCTTCTCGCCTTTTTCATTCGTTTTTCGGTTTACAATTTCTGTATAATAAACAAGTGTAATAATCAATGTAATAATAAATTTATAATTTCTGTAATTAATAATGCAATATTAAATGTAATAAATTTATAATTTCTGTAATAAATAATAATGCAATATTAAATATAATAAATTTAATAATAAATATAATAATTATGTAAAAAAATAATAGAATCTGTAAGTATAGAAGAAGAAGATAGTTTTAAATTTGTGCGAATGTACTTATAAGCGGGTCCCTTTAATAAAAACAAAATGCCCTTCCAGTGTCGGGAGAACGAGATCTAACCTAGGTGCGAATTTCTTAATGGTCCCTGGACTGTTTTCCCTCTTGTTTTTGGTTCATTCTTTTTTCTGTATCCACCCGAAGAGGATGCCAGTGGGCATCGAAACTGTTGTGAAAATAAACTCTGTCTATTAGAGTGGGTTTTAATTATCACAGACATATCTAATACTAAAGTAATCTAAATAGGTGATACATTTTATATAATGAAGGAGAGTTGACCGTTGTTCTATAATTTGAAGGGGATTAACAGCAATGTTATATATTTATAGTTAACAATAATTACGTCAAATTATATCAAATATTATTAGAACCTGATTGGTTATCATAGCTTTAAAGTCTAATTAGCCAGCGATGAGGAAAGCGGAGAAAAATATGGTGTACTTTTCATTGGAAGTACACGGACATTTATGATAACGTAATACATAAATAATATAGAATTTGAATTTCAATTAGGTAGAAATAGTAAGTACAAGTAATGAGAACGGAGATAAATATGTGACGTAAGCCGATAACGAACCAGTGGCCTGGCAGGGAAACAATACAGTATATTATAATAATATAACAACATCTTAACGTTATAAATTGGTAGCAGAAGCAAGAGAGAAGATTTCGAATTCAGATGCTTGCTTTTGGCGTTTTCAGATGTCAGTTTGTGCTGTGATCATCGAATTGCGTACATTTGCATAAGCATTTTCGAGTTTATTGCGAGAGGTGAACGCACTTAAAAGAAACAGTAGAAAGAATACATGTGGCCGTATTTACATGTACGTAACTATGTACGTAATCATAATCATCAGGGGACATGTACGAATGCACAATGTATTGTACACATATCGGTACGTAACATAATAGGTTGTGTGCGTAATATAGACACGAGTAAACATGGACTGATAGGTTGATAGGGCATCAGTAGACAATAGGTAGGAGAATGAATAAGTAATAAAATTAATAAAGGATAACGGTCAAGATAAGATATGGACGTATGGATGAATATGGTCGAATAATAATATTTATACTACATAACACCAGACAGGACACAACATATAAATAATGACTTATAGAGAATGAAGTTTTTATTATTATTAAAGAATTTACCATACATTGAATACGAAAGATATCCACCTACTAAACACGTGATTCAGTATTCAAGGTATGGAAAACGTGAAGAGAATTAAGTTACTTTGTGACGTCATAGTTTTTCAAATTATGCCATACGTCAATTCATAATTAATACGCCATAGTTATTTAATTCGTACGTACAGTACAAGTCATTATTGGAAGAAATTAGAAGAAACGAATTACAGAAATACAGTAATGAAAGGTTTATAGCCATTGTACAAAGAGAGTGAAACTATTAATTAAATATATATATACTTATATGAGTATACAGTAAATATTAAGGAATATTAAAAAAAAATGAAACAATTCACCAAGTATTTGGCAAAAATAGAAAGCAAATCAAAATTTTATCCAAACTCGCGTTAGGCGATTTTGGTTCTTATGTAAAAATGAATATTTGAATATAAAAATTATATAAATATAAGTATATAAGAATATACAGGATTATATAAAGATTGTAAAAATTATTCATCGTTCATTTTTACACACACACATATATATATATATATATATATATATATATATATATATATATATATATATATATATATATATATATATATATATATATATATTGTGTATATATATATTGTGTGTATACATATATATATATTGTATATATATATTTTTTTTTTTTTTTTTTTTTAAGTTCAGGAAGAACCGATTCGCCTCTATTTAAAAGGGCATATCTCAGCGGAAAAACAAAGAAAAAGTGAGAGGAAAGACAGAGGAAAAAGAAAGGGTAGAGGGGACAGTCGAAGTGGAAAAAGACCAAGGATGACACGGACTGCAGGGTCGAGCCCCATCATCCTTGGGTGCTAGGGCCGGGAGGGCGCACATGAAACCTCCAGGAACAAGCACGTACAAACGAGCACAAAGAGCACTCAAGAGCACGAGCTTAGAACCCCCTTGCGGGGATTGTATATATATATATATATATATATATATATATATATATATATATATATATTGTGTATATTGTGAATTAATTGATAGTGCATAGTGGTATTTCTTTTTAAAAGTAAAAATCGCGGCATATATAAAAAAAGTAAATAAAAACGAAGCCAATGAATCTAAACAGCGTTTTTCCGAGTGTTTCTTTGTAAAAAAAATTAGCTGCCTATCGAAGTTCCTACAAATACCTCCCCATTATCCCCTGCAGCAACAGTCGCGAGCACCAATCAGTGAGAAGTATACAGCGTGCCACATCCCGATTCCCCAGAGTAACGGAGAACTTTCCCTTACTCAGCTTGAGTCAACCCCCACCCAATACTTCCCATAATACCCTTTTTGAGTCAATTTCGTGCAACAGCGGCTACCCTCTATCAGTAACATGGAAATGGTAAATATATTCATGCAACTCTGTGGTATCTGCGATGATGCAACAGATGAGACAAAGGCGATGAGGTGCGATTTTTGTCAGCTGCTTTTTGATTTTAGATGCCTCGAATTGGGAGATGAAAAAAATCTCCTTTATAACGAACGCGAAGCAACTTAATGGGATAAAATTTTTCTGCGAAAACTGCATGACCGAAATAAACTCTTTTATAGTATTTAAAGCAGAAAGAGACTATTAGAAGAAAATGAAAGAGGAAAATGGGAATAAAGAACAGGAAATCAGAAGAAACAAAGAAAGGCGAAGTAGAAAAAAAATCAAATACCGTCACACAACGAGGCCGAAACCATGCAGTCGAAAGAGAGTATAAATTCAACAGATCGTATAATGGCAACGAAGGACATTAACACACATAACACAAATAGTACAAATAGGAAAAGACAAGCGGGCATTCAAGAAACCGGAGTGAAACTGTTCCCCAATAAGGAGCAAAAAACAAAGGCCACGAGTAAATATGGGGAAGGAATTATATACAGATATTATATAAAAGATAATTGCAGATAATTAAAAGAGGACAATGTGTATATGAACATCCCCAATATGCAGTTTCTTCTATAATAATGGTCATTGTAAGTTTGGGGACAGATGCAAATTCTACCACCCGGGCATCTGCAGGACTTACACAAAATATGGAACCTGCAAATACTGGAAAAAAATGCTACTATCAACATCTCCCGACGGACCCAGAGGACAAAGTTTAAATGGCAATAGGAATAACAATAACAATAAGAACACAATAAGCGAACAAAAATTTTTTTCAGTAGCGCAAACACGAGACGGCTGCTAAATATCATCCAGCGTATGCAGTTGACACAGCTTGAAACCCCGAGCCAAACCGCTTCCGGGCAAGAAGCTACCAGAACAGGTTGGCGGAAACGGATCTATCTCGGAGGATCATAGGGCAACGAAACAATCGATACCGAAATAAAACGAACTTAGAATGCACAAGGGGCAACGAAAAACAAAGAACATAAATATTGTCCTGGTTCATATTCAAGGAATAAGACCAAACCAATCACTCAACAAAGTTTCGTACCTGAAAGGATTTATGGACGAAAGAAGGGCGGACATCGCATGTCTCACAAAAACTCATCTGAAGGTTTGCCAAGGAAATTGTGAAAACTGCGAACATTATGTTGATAAGAGAAGAGAAGACCAGGAGCAAGCAAAAATGTTGATGGCTCTCACAAATGAGTTTATGCTGACACAGGAGATAACAGAAAATACAAGACAAAATAACTGCCTAGATCTGTTATTCAAGAATAACACGAACTTGATTGCTGATATAAAAATAACCCCGACCATTATCTCAGACCACAATTTAATGGAGATATCAAGAAATATGACGACAACATTAAAAGACAATACATATATTGAGGAAAGAGGCAAATTTGGAGCCTTTAACTTAAACTCCAAGACTATAAATTGGTAAGCAATCAGATCGCACATGGCCCAAATAGAGTGGAGAACAGTTTTAGAGAATAAAACAACTGAAGAAATGCTAACAACCTTAGATGAAAAGACGCTGAGAATTTTAGAAAAATATGCTCCGAAATCACAGCCAAAGGAAAGAGGAGCTGGCTAGAGAGGCAAAAGAGAAGAATATTCCGCGAAAGAGAGTGGAGGAGAAGCTAGCCAACTGCGGAGATAATGCCAGGAAAGTAATACAAGAAAAACTGGAGGGTATTGAGAGGGAAATACAAACCCTGATTAAGGACCATACAAAGAGGGAAGAGGAAAAGGAGGAAGAAACAATAAAGGAAAATCCAAAATACTTCTATAGCTATGCGAAAAGGAAAAAAAAAAAACGTGCGCCGCTGATGGGCCCTTAAGGAAGAGAAATAATGAACTAACCGATAATCCAAAAGAAATATCCGAAACATTGAGAGCCCAGTATGAATCACTTTTTAGTACCCCAAAAGTGACAAAACGATACCTGACGTAGATGCATTCTTTGAAGAGAAATTGCAGGGAGAGTGTATGACTGACTTTGATTTTACCCCAGAAGATGTAGCGAGAGCTATAGGACAAATGAAACCACATTCAGCTGCAGGTCCAGACAATTGGAACGCATTATTGATTAAAAACTGTAAAAATGAAACAGCGACACCTTTATACTGGATATGCAGAAGATCCCTAGACACTGGGGAAATACCGAGCATCTTGAAAAGAGCAAACATGGTCCATATATATAAAGGAGGGGACAAATCTTAAGCAAAGAACTACAGACCAGTGCAGAACATTTTTTAACCTAATGAGTGGGCGACATGAATGTCACCCAGAAGAAAATTTGTCGCCCAGTAAATGAAATTTCAGGGTACTGGGCGACAGGGAATTTTCAGAATTTGTAAAAATAGAATTGTCTTGGGAGTTGTCTTGGGAGCAGTGTCTTGGAAGCCATATAAATATATATAATACATGCACATATGCCACAATTAGAACTGTTTATCCTAAATGTAAATATGAAATTTACATTTAATATTTATATATAGATAATGCTAGTGTTATTTCAGACCGCACGGGGATGGTGGCCTGATTAGGGAACATCCGGATCCATAGTATCCTTAATCCCGGGGTGTTGGGACCGGTTCGGTCCGGTTCGCCCGAACTGGTTGTTAAATTTTGATTGGATCACCGAACCGTTTGTCTGTTTTTAACAAATATTTAACAGTCAGTAGAAATTTATTTATATCCAAATTTTTTTTAATTTTTTCAGGATTTTATAGAAAAATATAGGTATTATCACAAGCAGTGGTCGTTTCAATATTTATTTATTTTTTGATGAAAAAATAGTTTATTTTTAGATAATATGCCATTAGTGAGTATAAAGAATATGTTAAATAATTTCTAGCAAAGTGTTAAAAACACTCCTCTCGCAAAAGTAAGTGAAGTTAAAGTTCTTGGCATCAAGTTAGATGAAAAATTAAATTTCAAAAGCCACACACAATATATCAAATAAAAAATATCTAGATTTCTCCACATAATATTTAAACTAAAAAAAACAATTCTCCAAAATGTCCTCTTCACGCTGTATTACTCATTTATCCATCCACAATTGCAATATGGAATCACAGCATAGGGTAGTACAGGGAATTATACTGTATCACAAGAAGTAATCCATGAAAATATTTACGGACTCTCTCAAACAATGATAACAGACGATCTCCTACCTCTCCAATGTTCAGAAATCTAATTATTCTAAAACTAAATGACCTGTATAAATTTACTGTCGGTATCAGTAATACTGATACCGACAGTAAATTTTTACAGATCATACATAATGTACAAAGTTGCTAATAATAGAAAATATACTTCGCCCATTCACAGGGCGATTATCCTCCCATCAGACCAACCATGATCATAATACAAGGCTTCCCAATGATACTTATCATCCATAAACCAAATTATTCCATGCAAATTGAAGGAAATGCTCTCTCCTACAAAGGGACAGATAGCTGGAACGCTATACCTATAAATATCAGAGAAGCACGCTCGTTAATTTCGTTTAGCAACTCACTAAAGAAACATTTTATTAACTCTTCTTGATGTATGTGTGTATATACAGTATATGCAGGGGCGGATTAACTGTACTTGGGGCCTCAGGCTAGTTTTATTTTGGGGCCCTTTTCTATAGATTTTTATTAAAAATACAATGTACATATACAGTAAATAGTACATTTACACGAATTATATGTACGGTGCTTAGGCTAATTGAGAAACAAACTTAAAGGAACCTTAACACAGTGTACTGTATTTTGCCGTTTGCTAAAACAAAACAGTATTAAACAAACTTTACTTTAGGGCCCATAAAACATAAAATAAAACAGGGAATTTGTAAGTTTGTGTACTCTGTCATATTTAATCAAAGAAGTTTGCGATATCTCGAATTATATCATCGAACGAAACTCAGTTGATTGGCCCCCCCCCCCCTCAAGCATGGGGGCCTGAGGCTTCAGCCTCATTTGCCTCAATGATAATCCGCCATTGAGTATATATATATATATATATATATATATATATTGCAACTTGTAAATACTACTAAATAATGAAAATCACTTGTTATACTGTATATGGAAAATTCACAATCTTAAACTGGTTCATTCAAAAGTTATGTATATTATATGTTACAAGTTTTCATTATATTACACCATATTTATAATATTCCTCATTTATCTGTAGTTTGTAACTTCAAGATTGTATCATCATTTCTAATTTGTAATAGAAATGAATTATTATTGGTTTTTCAGCATGCTCTGTTTACCATATTGTTTACCATTGTTTTTTCTATTATTTCTGTTTTAATTCTATTATTATTAGACTGTATTCTTTACCATTTCTTTTTTCTCTCCTTATTTTGAAGATTATGTCGATTTTCATTTGTTTTGACAGAATTAACTAAGAGCAACTTTATTTTATTTTCTATGAATTCCATTTATATTTCATATTTTCCTTCGTGAAAATAGAAATGAATCTAAAAGATTTTTGCCTAAAAAGGTGTCATGCTTCCCAACGGCATATTCAAATAAGAATACTGTAATTAAACTACTTGCCACTAAAAATACAAAATTAAACGTTAATGCCAACATTCTGTAAACCTATATGGATGTAATGTATATCTTGTGTTATGTGTTCTTTCTGAATAAAGATTATTATTATTATTATTATTATTATTATTATTATTATTATTATTGTTATTATTATTATTATTAGTAGTATTAGTATTATTGTATTCTATGCCCTATTTGGCCTAAACTTTAGGAAGGCGTACGGTCCTGATGGTGTCCCTCCTGTTGTTTGAAGAATTGTGCTTCTGTGATGACACCCTACCCAGGGAAATTCTTTCGGCTTTGTCTTTCATTTGATACTTTTCCTTCCTGCTGGAAATTAGTTTTCATTCATCCTGTCTCATAGAAAAGGGACTGCTCTCAACCCTCCAACTATCGTCCAATTTATTTAATTTCTTGCCTTTTTGAAAATTTTCAGTCTATCCTTAATAGGAAGATTCTTAAACACCTCTCTTCTCACCATCTTCTTTCAGATCGTCAGTATGGGTCCTGCAATGGTCATCCTCCTTTCCTCCTTTATGGATTTCTGTGAAAGTTTTGCTATTGCGCTAGAGTCTAGACCAGGGGTCACCAACCTGGGCGGTAGCGCCCACTAGTGGGCTCACATTAAAGGTAATTAAACATTTATTTCATTATTTATTTTATCGGTTATGTTGATTTATTCTTTTTGATCTAAGGTGGGCGATAAGCTTTTTTAATTTTCAAAAAATCGTAAAAGTGGGCGGTGAACAAAAAAAAGGTTGGTGACCCCTGGTCTAGACATATCAAAAGCTTTTGATAGAGTCTGGCACAAATTTTTAATTTCGAAACTGCCCTCCTTCAGTTTCTATCCTTCTAACTGTACCTTCATCTCTAATTTCTTTTCTGGCCGATCTATAGCTGCGGTTGTAGATGGCCACTATTCTTCTCCTAAAGCTATTAACAGAGGTTTTCCTTAGAGTTCTATCCTGTCACCCACTCTTTTCCCTTTATTTATTAATGACCTTTTTAATTCGCACTTCCTGTCCTATTCACTCCTATGCCGATGATTCCACTCTTCACTTCTCCACCCTCTTCCCAAAGCGTCCCTCACAACAGTCACTCTATGATTCGCGTAGGACGGCTGTGGGACACCTCACCACTACCGTTCTGCCATCTCTGATTGGGGCAGAGAAAACCTTGTTGCTTTCACTGCCTCAAAAACTCATTTTCTCCATCTGCCTTCTTATCACAATCTTCCTCACGACTATCCCATTATCTTCAACAATGCACAACTCAATTCTCCCTCTTTTAACATTCTTGGCATTTCCTTTTCTCGTGATCTTTTCTGGAAAGTCACATCTTCTCTCTTTTTTAAAACAGTTTCTAAGAGGTTAGGTGTGTTGTACTGGCTACGCTGTTTCTTCACCCCTACTCAGTTGTCCGCCTCTGAATGGAATACGCTTCTCATGTGTGGGATGGCTGAACCCAGACAGCTCTACTTGACGGGATGGAATCAAATGCTTTTCTTTTCATCAATTTCTCGCTCTTACTGGCTATCTTCAATCCCTTTCTCTTCGCCGCAATTATAACGGACACTGCTATTCGAACTCTCTAACTGCATTCCTCCTTTAAGGAGAGCACCTAGTACCAGCCTTTTGACACATTCTCATTCTTTTTTTGTCCAACGCTCTAATGCAAGGGTTAATCGATATGTTCAATCTTTCATTTACTCAACCGGTGACCTCTAGAACAATCTTCCTCAGTCCATCTTTGACTTCTGTCTATGACTTCCGATCTTTCAAACTCAGAGTGTCCGGGCATCATGAAAACCTTGGACCTTGATTTTAACTATCTTCTTTCCCTTCTGTGGGAAGGGAGCGTTTTTGCGGGCGTTTGTCATTCGCCCTTCCTTCCTGCATGAAAAAGTGGGATTCATTATGTGGGTTGTGTATTGTTAAAAGGGTGATTTAGATGTACTCCTTATAAACGTAATTATTAAAATAATAATAATAATAATAATAATAATAATAATAGTAAATTAAGGACTGACTCTGACATCCCATTTTTAAATATCAATAAAACGAATTTCTTTTTTTAGTTATGAAAATTTTTACATTTGGATGAATTGAGTGTTGGATCACTATCCATAAAACAGTGTAAAGTAACGGAATTTCTTGAAATAATACTTGACAAAAACTTGCAGTGGAATGAACGCATACCTATGAAAAATTCTAGGAGCTTTGCATAATGATTAAATTTAAAATCATTGCCCCAAAACACATTACGTTTTTATGAAACACTTGTTCTTCCTTTTCGTCAGTGCACACTCGCATGAAGAAACCCTTTGAAACCTTAAACATTACTTACGATTCAGAAATTAAAAAAGAATTATTTACCGATGCTGATTTTTATACTAATTGAACACATAAATCCTGACCATAATTATTAATTTACATTGTGTAATGAATAATATTTACCCATATTCGGCCAAGAGATGGACCTGACAAGTTATCTCTTGATTTGTTTAGTTGGACTGAAACATGCTTTGTGATGTCCTCTCAGTTGCCGTCTCTTTGAAAAAGCTGAACACTTCGCTTACAACTCAACTCAGGACGATTCCGGTGCTGTTCCAGCATCTCCTCCTCCATCCGACCTTATATGTCTGAAATTATAATCTCTTCCAAAGATGTTTTTTCTGCCCTATCTGGGCTCAACTCTAGGAAGACATACGGTTCTCATGGTGTTCCTCCTGTTGTTCTTAAGAACTGTGTTACAGTGCTGACACCCTGCCTAGGCAAACTCTTTCGGCTTTGTCCCTCATCTGTACTTTTCCTTGCTGTTGGAAGTTCGCTTTCATTCAGCCTGTCTCAAAGAATGGTGACCGCTCTCAACCCTCCAACTATTGTCCAATTGCTTTGATTTCTTGCCTTTCTAAATTTTTTGAATCTATCCCTAATAGGAAGACTCTTAAACACCTCTCTTCTCACAATCTTCTTTCAGATCGTCATTATGGATTCCGCAAGGGACGCTCTACTGGCAACCTTCTTGCATATTACATCAATAATCGTAAGGCGAGAAAAGATAACATAGGCCCTCTATGGATGTTAACGGCGCTTTGGCTTCTGACGCTCAGGCGATGGCGGGTATTTTCAATAACTTTTTTGCGACAGTTTCTACCGTAGAAGACGTAAATAATGTCCCCGACGTGGACGATATCGTTCCATTTAGTAGCGAGACTATTTTGGATGAAATAACTGTTTACGAGGGTGAGACTGCGCATTATATCGATAGGCTAAAAGTTAGCAAGGCTCCAGGCCCTGACGCGTTTTATCCAGATATTTGAAAGATTTGAAAGACGTTATCGTAGGCCCCTTAAAGAAGATTTTTAATCAGTCACTCGAAACGGGGATTATTCCTGAAGACTTCAAATTAGCTAACGTCACGCCCATTTTTAAAAAAAGGCGACCGCACAGTAGCTAGCAATTACAGACCCATTAGCTTAACGTCAATTGTCGGTAAACTTTTGGAATCCGTAGTTAGGGATCGTATCATCGATGACTTAGAAAGTCGAGATTTGATTAATAGTAGTCAGCATGGGTTTCGACGCCATAGATCTTGTTTAGTTAATTTGTTAGAATTTTATAACGAAATAGTGCGCGAATACGATAGGCATAGAGCAGCTGACGTTATTTATTTAGATTTTAAAAAAGTGTTCGATACAGTTCCGCATAGAAGATTAATTGCGAATGTTAAAGCGCACGGTATACGCGGTCAGGTAGCTAACTGGTTAGAGGAATGGCTTCGTGCTAGGAGACAGAGGGTCGTTGTTAATGGTAGTGAATCGGGATGGTTGGATGTAGGTAGCGTTGACCCACAGGGTTCAGTGTTAGGCCCATTGCTATTCGTAATTTACATTAACGACATAGATGAAGGATTGACTAGTAACGTGTCAAAATTCGCGGACGATACTAAAATAGGCGGTAAGGTTGTTAACGAGGATGATAGAAATAGGCTCCAAGACGATGTAAATAGGATTATGAGTAGACGGATAAGTGGCAGATGCAATTTAACGTAAGGAAATTAAGGTTTTGCATATGGGTTCTCGTAACAATAATTACACGTACATGATGGATGATAGAGAGTTAGCGAGCGTTGACGAGGAAGTAGATTTAGGCGTACGCGTATCTAAGGATTTAAAAGTTAGGAACCAGTGCCTGGAGTCTTGCGCAAAAGCTAAGAGGATGTTAGGCTTCATAGCGCGTAATTTCGAATTTAAATCGAAGGATATTATATTGCCCCTTTACAAGTCCATAGTCAGGCCTCATTTAGAATATGCCGTTCAGTTTTGGTGCCCGTATTTGCGTGAGGATACTGATACGTTAGAAAGGGTTCAGCGTCGTGCCACGAAGCTAATTCCATCATTGCGCAACAAGCCCTATGAAGATAGGATTAAAGAGTTAGACTTGCATTCATTCGAAACTAGGAGATTAAGGGGGAACTTATTCAAGTTTTCCAAATCGTTAATAAAATCGATAACGTAAATTTTGACAAACTGTTCACTTTCGATAATAGCAATACAGCAATACTCGTAATAACGGATTTAAATTGCGTGGCAGACGTTTCATTACTAATATCGCTAAAAACTTTTTTACGTTTAAAGTAATTGATAAATGGAATAATCTTCCCGCGTCAGTCGTTAAATCTACCAGCGTTAATGTGTTTAAGAACCGTCTAGATAGGCATTTTAAAAATATTAACGTTGTTTAAAATAAAAAAAACAAGTAGCAACAGGAGCTCTGGGGGTGGTGATCGAGGATGAGTCTGTTGACGATAATGCCAGCTTGTGACATGCCAGCGTGTGATGCCAGCAATAAAATTATTATTAAAAAAAAATTAGACTAACACGAACGTAGATGTAGCTCGTAGCGTAAACTAACCCACATTTTGGTTTTACTTTACCTACTTTTCTTTTCTTATCCTCTCCTTACTTGCATGTCTATAACTCTCTTTACTTGCATGTCTGTAGTTTGCATGGTATGACAGTGAGTTAAGACTGTTTGCATGGTTTGTAAGCGTTTTATTTTACTTCTTTTCATCTTTCACCCCTTTCCTCTTCTCTTCGACTATTTTTCCGACTTGTCGGTAGTGGCCGGCGAATGATGATGGTGAGTCTTATTTCTATTTTCCTGAATGAATGTTAACCCACGAGTGATAGGGGTTGCTACTTACTTAACCCCTTATTCTCTTCTCTTAACCCCCTACTCTTTTCTTTCTCTCTGGCTAAACTTAGAGTGGATCTTAGGGTCTTTGTTAGCCTTAGCTTCTGTAGATCTGTAGATCCTCCTTTCTGGATTTTGGTGAAACCTTTGCTATTGCGCTTGACATATTAAAAGCTTTTGATAGAGTCTGGCATGAATCTTTAATTTCGAAACTGCCCTCCTTCAGGTTTTTATCCTTCTATCTGTGCCTTTATCTCTAATTTCCTTTCCGGCTGATCTATGGCTGTGGTTGTAGATGACCACTGTTGTTCTCTTAAGTTATCAACAGTGGTGTTCCTCAGGGTTCTGTCCTGTCACCCACTCTTTTCCTTTTATTACTGATCTTTTAATTCGCATTTCTTGTCCTATTCACTCCTTTGCCGATGATTCCACTATTCACTTCTCCACCTGCTTCGCAAAGCGTCCCTCACAACAGTCACTCTATGATTCCGTAGGACGGCTATGGAGTACTTGACCTTTGATCTTTCTGCTATCTCTGATTGGGACAGAGAAAACCTTGTGGCTTTCAATGCTTCAAAAACTCTGTTCCTTTTTCTATCTACTTGTCACAATCTTCCACACGACTATCCCCTTACTTTCAACAACGCGCAGCTCAATCCTTCCTCTTCTGTTTACATTTTTGGCCTTTCCTTTTCTCATGATCTTTCGTGGAAAGATCACATATATTTTTTAAAAAGCTTCTAAAAGGTTAGGTGTGCTGTACCGCCTCCGCAGTGTTTTCACCTCCACTTAGTTGTTGTCTCTGTACAGGGGCCTTGTTCGCCCCTGTATGGAGTATGCTTCTCATGTGTTGGGTGGCTCAACCCATACAGCCGTACTTGACCGGGTGGAATCAAAGGCGTTTCGTCTCATCAATTTCCCACTTCTTACTGACTGTCTTCAGTCTCTCTCTCTTTGCCGCAATGTTTCCTCACTCTCTCTTTATTACTGTTATTATAATGGACACTGCTCTTCTGAACTCTCTAACTGCATGCGTCCTACTTTAAGGAGAGCACGCAGCACCAGACTTTCTACGCACTCTCATTCCTTTTCTGTCCAACTCTGCAACACAAAGGTTAATCAGTATTTTCAGTTTTTCATCTTCTCAACCAGTGAACTCTGGAACAATCTTTCTCAATCCATCATTCGTCCTGTTTTTGACTTCACATTTTTCAAACGCAGTGTGTCTATGCATCTCGTAAACCCCCGACCTTGATTTTTGGTTCTCTTCATCTTTTATGGGGCGGGGGCGCTTTTGTGGGCATTTGCCCTTGGCCTCTTCTTCCTGCATAAAAAAATTGACAAAATTGAACAGTTACACAATATTTTATAGCGTTACAATCTTTGATTACTTTCATTTGTTGCAGATTGCAAAAGGCAGATTTTCAGTCTTTACGATGGAGGAAGCACTCGCAATACTGGAACAGGAGGATGGGAAGGATGTTGAAAGGGCTGATGTAATAATTGTTCCTCCAGATGTGGACGGACTGACTGATGGAGATAAAGCTTCTGATGATGTCACTGGTAATGTAACCGTTCAAGATATTCCAGGTTCTCTTGAAGTGCATGTTGAAAGCACACCAAGTTCTTTGTCTAACACAAATTCTTCTGATAATTCTGTTCCTGCATCTCAAAACACACCTAAGCAGAACACATCTAGAGGTAAAAAGAGGAAACTTTGTGAATGTGAACCAGAATGGAAATCCAAAGCTCTAGAATATAGCAAAATCAGTAAGCGTGAAAAACATTACAGTAAATGTTTGCAAAAAATGAAGGAAAAACTAGAGGGTTGTTCTCTTGTTGAATTCTTTGAGAAAACAAAGACTCCAGAAGTTTATGAACAAATAATCAAAGAAAGTGTTCGATATGTAACAATGTGTAAAAACAAGTGTAATTTTATTTTAACTATTGAGGAGCTAACATTCTTTACAGGAATTCTTTTGTTTTCTAGTTATCACAAATTGCCCTCTGAAAGACAATACTCGTCTAAAGATGATCTTGGTGTTTCTAATTTTAGAAAAGCAAAGTCTCGAAACCGCTTTCAACTTTTCAAAACTGTCATACATTTTTCTAGTAATGGGGATGCAGACAGAAATAAATCTAATAAAGGATTTAAGGTAAGACCCCTTATTTCCATGATTCAAAAAGAGTTTAACGAGTTTGGAATTTTTGGAAAATATCTTGCTGTGGATGAAATGATTGTGCGGTATTACGGGCACAACTCTCTGAAGCAATTTCTGGCGAGGTAAATCTGTGAGATTTGGTTATAAACTGTGAGCATTGCTATAACTTTGGTCTCTACTGTGGTAAGAGTCCGGTGGACGAAGTGAATGAAGACCTCTTAGTTAGCTCAAAGGTTGTACTAAAAGTGCATGAAACTGTAGACCTGCCCATGTCACATCCAATTTTCTTTGATAACTTTTTTACTGGTTATGATTTGCTAGTTCACCTCAGGAATATTGGATACCAAGCAACAGGAAACATCAGGGAAAACAAATTGAACAAGTGTCCTTTGAAGCCAACAAATGCGATGAAAAAAGAGAAAAGAGGATCATATGACTACAAGTTTGACACAAACGAAGAAATTCTTATGATCAAATGGTTTGATAATACATGTGTTATTATTGGAACAAATTATGATATGGTTGAGCCTCTTGGAAAAGTACAGCGTTGGCAAAGAGATATCAAGGAAAAGGGTAGCATCCCTCAACCAAATGGTTTGAATAACTACTATAAATATATGGGTGGTGGTGACCACAAGAGTGGTTAGTTGGAAGTATTTCACGTCCATTAGAGGAAAGAAATGGTACTGGACCCTTTTTACACGAATCTTGGATATGGCTGTGGTGAACGCATGGATTATCTGTCGCTTCGTGCAGCAAGACAAGAACAAGCACATAGATATGTTGGATTTCAAAAGAACTGTCTGTGTACCATACCTAAAGTTAACTGATGGAAAAGGGACAATGAGAAGAAAGAGTCAGGTTCCAGAGCTTTCCACAACGTTAGCTGATGTTCGATACGATGGTAAATCCCATGTAATCGCGAAGCGTCAAAAACAAAGACGATGCCAAAGGAAACCATGCACCAAAAAACATAAAATATATTGTTCAAAATGCAATGTAACACTTTGTATTGAGTGTTTTGGACGCTATCACAAAAAAGATTGAGGTGCAGCCAGTTCAGAGACATAAGTTGTGTCAAAATCTAAATTGAAGATTTTATTTTTCAAAATATACGTTCTGTTCATATTATCCAAATGTCATTTGATTACAGCTTATTTACAGTTAAATTACTTATATTGTCCCAGTGTCCTCACTTGATGACAACATTTTTTTAGCTTATTTCTGCAAATAAACTTAACTTGGTACCAACGTGTGTTATTTTAAGTCTTCTTTCATGATAATTTTAAAAAATAGCAAAAAAATTCCTAAATACAAAAGTTGGGATATAATGGGTAATATTAAAGATAGTTCTTACGTAACTTCATTTAAAAATAGTTTGAAATCTCGTTTCATAACTGAACACTGATAAAGCTTTGAAGTAATCATTTGTGATTTTATGTATGTACAGTATGTATTTGTATCATGTCTGTAGTAATGATATTTAAAATTTAATGCATGTTCTATTACTTTACCTTCTCATATTTTACTATCACTTTATTTTTGTATTCTAAATTAATTTATACTTTATACTTAGGATATTTTATGTATGGGTCAGTCATGTGTGTCAACTGCCAATGAAATGAAATGTGTTACCATGTAATTAATCAGAAAACCCAGTAAAGCCAAACGTTCTCGGTAGTTATGAGTACTCTTCTGGACACGCTGTATGTGTTGTTAAAGCAATAAAGAATCGGTATCGGGTATTAATTTTTTAGGTACTCAAAAGGAGTGATGCACCGAACTTTCGACAAAGTTGGTTTTGGCTGAGTGTTGGGCTATTTGGTCAAACACATTAAAGTATTTTTTATTTTACTATACGAAACAGCTTCCAAACTTCAACAGTGTAGCATGTCTCTGCATGACATTTGCAACAGTGAACTTAACGACGAGGCAAAATTGAGTCCACGTTATGCAGATTCACCCTAATTTATTTTCAACTTGAACAGATGAAATGAAGTAATTATAAACAACGCGAGATAAGACGCATCCTCTACCATATAAATATTTTTAATTTCCATAAGATTAATAATAAAAATTAGGTAAGACACGAGTTAAATCCGAAAAGGGGGAAAATTAATGTATGATAAAATATGAAGTGTTTTACGTATTCATAAATATTATTATTATTATTATTATTTATATTTGTACTTTATATTCACGTTCATGGATTCTCACTTATAATTTTCTTATTTATATGTTCCTATTTTTTACTCGTGTTTATTTATGCAGTCCTAATGTAAACATAAGGATAACATTGTTTAACTTTATATAAAAATTGACACCTCCAAAATTCCCTGTGGACTTTTCTGGAGTTCGAAATGATGAGATCTGAGAAGTTCAAACAAAACAGAGATTGGAATTCGAATTAACTTTCTGGTCTCGTAATAATTCAACCGAAATTTTATTTCATAGTAAAATATCATTATTTATTTTTACTCGTATTTTTAGACATTTCCTACTAAATAATCATTATTGTGCGACACAGCTTCACATAAAATTTGTATGTTAAAACCATACGTAGTCCCGTAGTCCCTTTATAATCGTCGTTAATTGGTTCCATGAACAGACGACGATTAAGGAAACAACGATTAACGAGTCATTGAAATACATGTGATAATGACAATTCGTTCCAGACTACCTGCTGTACTGTACTTACCAAATTATGAAGTGGCTGGCTGCGCATGGAGGGGGTTGGTGGGGCTTGGTGATAGAGTTTTATTGCTTGGTAGGTGAATCACCCTCCATCAGCAGATCAGGGAGATCAACTGCTGTTGATGTTGATGGATGGGGAGACTTCGGTGGATCTGATTTTCCTTTGCAGAAATAATACAGAGTTGGTTGTCTTGTAGCCTTCTTTTTCTCTGCTAAGAATTCCTTATAGCAACGAAAGCCTTGATTGGCTTCTCGAATGACTTTGGATGATCTTTCTGCATTGGGGTTATTTTCTAAAACAGCCTTCTTCTTCTTCCAGTGCCAGAACAAATCCTTCAGATTTCCTGTTGTAAATGTCTTAGCAATCTCTTTTCCTCTTCATTTGACTCCTCTGATACCCTGTGCTCTTCAAGCTGCAACAGTTTTCAGTGTTGAGTTCTTCACTATGAGATTCCAAGAATTCTTCGACATCGTCCGTAAAACTGCGCGACGTCCGTCTCCATTGAGCGCTCAACAAAGACTGATGCCCCGCGGGCAGACGACGATTAATAGAGGGAGGGCGATTAACAAAATAATGGTGTTAAATAGGGAACGACGATAGCTCGAAAAGACGATAGTCGATGGCGACGATTACAGAGGGACTACTGTATAATATAAACCTCTTGACTATATATACATTATTTACAGAATCAATGTTCATGGCGCTTGTAATTTAAAGCTTAAGTGGAATAAGATGAAAAGTTTAAAATTTTTCACATACATAGAGCTTTACTTCACCCATATGTCTATTTCGGGGTACGAGCAGCTCGCATTACCATTGAAAGGCAAACAGGGAATCAATGTACTAACCGAGGCCTCCGTACGTAGTTTATCACCAGTAAAAGGAAAAACGCTCCTTGTTATCCCACTTCAGAGAATCTCAAAATCCGTATTCGTTTCCGTCATATTTTCGTTAGTTTGTATTGCAGACACTTCCAGTTATTATCAGTACAGGTGCATGATTCTTCACGAGCAAGATGCGCCGTAAGTTTGTTTCCTCCCCAAGGCAGCACAAATTTACCCTATTAATGACACTCATACATTTGTAAACTTTCCGTATAGAGGACTGTATTTTTAATTGTTCTTATTTTGTTTATTTTATCCTCATTAAATTTAATTTTTTTTCCTTCATTCAATCTCGCTACTCAAATATTCTACTTTTATAATTTGTTGTTCTTATTTAAGTTGTGCTTAATTAATCAAGTTTACCCTAATTAGAGGCAATAACGGAATAAAACTAGAGAAGAATATATATATAACCTTTGGTTAGCTTCCGCCCGAATTGTTCATTCTGACGAAGGTCAAGCTTTTCACTCCACCTTAGACCTACAGTTTAACGTGGAATCCGAACCACGCCCCATCAGCAGCCCAGCGTCTTAACCACTAGGCCACCTAGGGTACCCATTTATCTACCAACCACTTTCTTTATTGTGTGGAAGGATGAACAGCTGGGTTTTGCTGCGCGCCGGCTGCCGTCGGGTCTCGAACCCGGGGCCGATAGTTTCGTAGTCAGCGACGCTAACCACTACACCACCGAGGCGCTTATATATATATATATATATATATATATTATAGCGGGTGAATTTTTTAAAGATGTGATACTTTGAAAGGTTTGTATTTTTTTTTATTAACTGAAATAAAAGCATGAAATTTGTAATGTACCTTCTCTACACATGTGGAATTAGGGGTCTTCTCGGTTTCATTCATTGCTGATTTAAAAAAAAATATATATATATATATATATATATATTTGTTTTTAGGTAATTTTATGCGCAGAATTCAATTTTGGCCTTTCTTAAATGCAAAAATTAACCAAAACTAAGATATATCAATCGTAGCCTAACTAATATAGAAAGTAAACTATATATATCCGGGTAGTCTAGTATTTAAAGAAAAGTTTGAGATGTCGTTTAATATCGTCTTAAACAAATCGGTTAGGAAAGGTTAGGCTAGGTTAATTTAGGTTAGAGTAGGTTAGCTTAATTTAGGCTAGGTTAGGATGGTGCAACTCACCTCTCTTAAATAGTTATTATAGTCTATTACTGCGTCGGTTTTAATTCAGAGTTCATAATCACAAAATTTCATGTTGGTGTATTCTTTTGCCCAGCATAGTAATTTAAGATAATGGAATATGGGTGCCTTTGAACCATGTTCCGTTGCGCACCGAAACTGTTTCATTACATCCGCTTTTATGACACCTCCATACACAATTATTATGTACAACTTTGATCACCATTTTGTTTTCTACGGCATTCCTTTTCTTTTTCTATTAAGTTCCACTCCCTTAAAAAATGTCCCGCATCTTCTTCTCTCTGCAATCTATTATGCAACTTTATTAAATTAAATTCTTCAGCCATCTTTAGTGTAAGTCAACCGATATCTTAACTGCTTCGTAAGTGAGCCCTAAGCCCTAATCTAGCAGCATTAAAATATGTTTAAATTTCAAATGGATGAAAACAAAAAGATAAATAAGCTTTTTCTACAGAACTCTGGGAAAATCCAACGAAAAGTTATACTTCAAACAAGCGCCTGTGACGGACGTGAGGATTTTCTACGAAGAGATGAAAATACGACTCGGTGTGAGGTTTGAAGAGAACCATTTATTTGGAACTGCATTTTAAGGAACGGTGCATATTATTATTATTATTATTATTATTGTTATTATTATTATTATTATAAATTAGTATTATTATAAATTTTTATTATAAATAACCAATGCTTAACAATAATCATTACGTTATTTCTGAACAAGCGCTTCCAAATTATTGGCTTCCATGTATGGTATAAACTGAGCGATGTTGAAAAACTAAAATCTATGAAATGGCTGCGTCTTTTTTTTTCAGTCACGGGAACAGAACAGACTTTCATAACCGAATATATATATAATAATATTGTATGTTCATTTATTTGTGGAAGGAAACCAGAACAAAATAATTTTTCTTATTTCATGTTGTATCACAGTTGCAATACTCGAACAAAGAGCGACCAATGAAATAAAACTTTTGAGAGATACGTATTTTATCATTTGCAGTAACTAAAAAATTGAATCTTTTTGACCTTGAATAGTTTTCCATTTGAGAAATCGGTGTAAGAATGTTCTTGGGGCTCCCAGACATGAATTGCGAATAGAAAGATTTGTTGTAAAATTTATAAATAAGTGAATAATAATAATAATAATAATAATAATAATAATAATATTAATAATAGAAAGTCGATATCAGCCTATGTCTTTATAAAGGATTTACGTTTAATTTCCAATATTCTGAATAGTTTTTTATTTTCAGTACTGAGTTTCTTAATAATAATTCTAGATAAGAATTTGCAGTATGCTAAGAATACTGTCTTCATTTTTTCTTCTGCTGACGCGTTTCGTTCTATACTTTGAACATCTTCAGAGCTTTAAACATAATTTTAAAGTAAAATGGGTTATATGTATATTTTTTTATTGTAAATTTGATACAATTTCAAATTAATTAAGAATATTCGAAAGTTCATTAAATTTTATATTAATTTTCGGTTTTTTCATTTTAATGTAAAAGGCTTCGGCAATTTTTAGTTTTTGTACGTTATGTGATGAGTATAAGATTTGAAAGTTTTGTGAGATATTTTTTAAATTTAATATTTTATGATCTACTCTGTAATGTTCGTTAATTTTACTTGGACGATATTTATGTTGATATGTTCTCTCTTTAATGTGGTTTGTGGTGTAACCAATGTAAGTCGACGTATAGTCAACTACAGGACATGTAAATTGGTACACCACATGATGCTGCTTATCAGGGTTTTTGTTACGTGTCGAAAAATGGCTTCATAACTTTTTTTTTTTATAGTATATGTTAACATTGATAGTTTTTTCTTTATCCATTGGTTTTATGTGCCTCTTTAATATAAACAATATATTAATATATAACAATATATTAAGATATACAATATAACAATATATTAAATATATATTAAATATATAACAATATATTAAAGAGGCACATAAAACCAATAGATAAAGAAAAAACTATCAATGTTAACATATAGGGCCTACTATAAAAACAAAAAGTTATGAAGCCATTTTTCGACACAACAAAAACCCTGATAAGCAACATCATGTGGTGTACCAATTTACGTGTCCTGGAGTTGACTGTTCGTCGACTAACATTGGTTACACCACAAACCACATTAAAGAGAGAGCATACCAACATAAAATATCGTCCAAATAAAATTAACGAACATAAAATATTAATCATAAAATATTAAATTTAAAAAATATCTCACAAAACTTTCAAATCTTATACTAATCACATAACGTACAAAAACTAAAAATTGCCGAAGCCTTTTACATTAAAATGAAAAAAACCGAAAATTAATATAAAATTTAATGAACTTTCGAATATTCTTAAATTAATTTGAAATTGTATCAAATTTACAATAAAAAAAAATATATATAACCCATTTTACTTTAAAATTATGTATAAAGCTCTGAAGATGTTCAAAGTATATGAACGAAACGCGTCAGCAGAAGAAGTGAAGACAGTATTCTTAGCATACTGCAAATTCTTATCTAGAATTATTATTAAGAAACTCAGTACTGAAAATAAAAAACTATTCAGAATATTGGAAATTAAATATAAATCCTTCATAATAATAATAATAATATCGTTGCCGTTGTTTTGTTATTCCAGAGAAACTGTTCTGATAAGGTGATTTCGCAATCTTTATTTGACACATCGTTTGTGTGAAGGTGGCAAATGACGCAAAATCATTGGAACGAAAAATAAGTGTGGAAATTTTCATTAAATTCCAGATTTTAGAGTTTGTGTTCATGACTGATTATCTCTCATTTGATAATAGAACGCTTCGAATTTCCAGTCTCAAAATGAAGTTGTGAAAGACGAGAATTAAAACAGATTAACAGATTAAATTGTAAAGTGGAAAATGAGCCAAACCTTACAAAAGAGAATTTTACGCGTCATAACTACAAAATGAACAACGAATATTTGTTTATAGCTGCCACAATTTAAAATTTTATGGTTAAGAGGAAAGTAAAAAGGTATTAAAGCGGGAAAATACGAGCTAATGGGAATCTTGGGACGTTGACTTTGAAACCACGCGACGATTCGATTCGATTCCCACTTGGTCCTAGTTTTCCACTTTACTGCCTTTTTACTTTCCATATTATTTAGGAGCGGTTATTGCATTTAAAATCCATGTATAAATTTCGATAAAATGCTAAATAAAATACAGAGGAAATTGGTTGGGATCAAAGTAAAAATTGAAGTAGCAAAGTTCATGCACTCAGAAATAATTTAACACTAGTATATATATATATATATATATATATATATATATAGATATTTATATATATATATATATATATATATATATATATATATATATATATATATATATATATATATATATAAAACTTACCTATGAGTACAAGACAACTTAATGTAATCGATATAGTGAGAATAAACCACAAATAAGGAATGTGATTCCTTATAAACTTCGCTTTAAAAAGTTCTAAAAACTACAAAATGTAGAGAAAATACTGAAACAATTATAAAAATTTGTTAAATGGCTTTCAATAAGCAATTCATTATTTGATTCTCATTAAAAAAAGAATTTAAGTCCTCGAACAGAAGCGGCCGCAAGAAACGTGCATTCGAGACTCGCAGAATAACGTCTGATAACTTCGACATCCAGGAAGCGACTGACCATTGTCATCATTTTGTGTGATTTCATTATTGTTCACTTTTTACATTCAACCAAGGAAAATGCTGGAATCGGTGAAAAGCCAATAAAAACATTATTCTGTCTCTCTCTCTCTCTCTCTCTCTCTATATATATATATATATATATATATATACAATTTATACATATATATATGTTCCCGGAGATCAGCGAAGTTAAGCGACATTGGGTCTGGGTAGTAGTTGGATGGGAGACCATCCTCCGTGCCCAGATTATGTAGCGACCCGTGGTTCGGATCCCACGTAAAGCTGTAGGTCCCCTCCGTCATATGACCTTAGATGTTGCGAAGGAGGTTAAACAACCCCAATAAAAATTTATATATATATATATATATATATATATATATACATACACACACAGGGTGTTTCATTACATGTGGGACGCACTTTCAGGATGGATTTAGGACCTGAAAACAATGAAAAAAGTTTATATAAACATATGCCCGAAATCGCTTTGTTTCCGAGTTACCGCTCGTTTTGTGTTCCAGCAATTCTTTCCACAAACTGTTTACAAACACTGCTTGCCGACAATGTTTGTGAGTGTGTACGAGACTTATTTCACGTATGGCATTGCCGATTGTAATGTTTCGTACATTCTATGATATATTTCAGTATCGTTGAGTGTAGAGCCATCAGTCAGTAGAGGTGCATCGCGGTGTTTCATTGTTCGTATTCGTAAATTCTTACCGTGAATGAGTGCAGTCTAGTGAAGGAAAAAACCTTAAAAGTTTTTGTGCTATTGACTGATAGTGTGCATTTGAAGTGAGGATGGAGGCTTATTCAAATAGAGAAATGGCAGACATGCATCTCATGTATGGACTTGCCGAGTGTATTGCGGCCGCAGCAAGACGTCTGTATACGGAAAGGTTTCCGAATCGCCGTCTGCCAGACAAGAAGACCTTTCAGAGAATGGACGAACGCCTTGGTGATAGAGGATCATTCAACAAGCGAGTTTCAGATGGTGGTAGACCAATCAGCGCCAGAACTGTTGAGTTGGAGGAGCGGGTCCTGAATCGCGTGGAGGAACATCCTTGTGTCAGCACCGAAGGATAGCAGCAGCAGAGGGTGTAAGATACACAACTGTGTGTGGAATTTTACAGGAAAACAGCTTTACCCATATCACATTCAGAGAGTACAAGGCCTTACTGAAGCTGATTTCCCACCACGAGAGGCTTTTCGTACTTGGTTCCTTCAAGAGTATGCTCGCGATCCTCTTTTTCTATCCCCTGTGTTGTTTTCTGATGGGCCGCCTTCACCCGAAATGGCGTGATCAATTTTCACAACACTCATCACTGGGCCGAAGAGAATACGCATGCCATCATCCAGTCAAGGCATCAACAATAATTTAGTATCAATGTATGGGCAGGACTTATTGCCGACAACTTAATCGGTCCTTTTGTTTTGCCTGGAAGATGAACAGGAGAATCCTATTCAAATTTTTTAAGAAATGATTTAAGCGATTTACTAGATGAAGTTCTCCTTGGTGTCCGACGTCGTATGTGGTTTATGCATGACGGCGCTCAGCCTTATTTTAGTCGAGTAGCAAGAGACTATTTGGATGACCATTTCCCTGATAAATGGATAAGCCGTATAAGCCGTGAAGGACCCAGTGCGTGGCCTGCTCGCTCCCCGGACCTAAATCTACTCGATTTTTACCTGTGGGTCATCTGAAATCCATCGTTTACGTGACACCCATTGACAACGTTGAAATGCTTCGCGAACGTGTAGAACAAGGATGCCAGAAAATCCGAGCAATACCTGGAATGTTTAAACGCGTCAGGCAGTCTATGACGAGGCGTGTTCAGACCTGTATTTAAGCACAAAGCGGTCATTTTGAGCACTTCCTTTAAAGGTGAGGCGGATACTTACTGGAACACATAGCGGGATGTAACTCGGAAACAAAGTGATTTCGGGCATATGTTTATATAAACTCTTTTCATTGTTTTCAGGTCCTGAATCCATCCTGAAAGTGCGTCCCACATGTTATGAAACACCCTGTATATATATATATATATACACACCATAAAAATTATTTCACGAAAGTAACACGTGAAAAATATTTATGATGAAAAGAACCACGAAGGAAAGGAAACACAGAATGGTGCTCAAGCGCTTTCGTCTAATGATATCCTCAGGAACACTGAAGTAAATAAAGAGTTCGAGACTATATATGGGTCACAAAAAATATATATATATATAGTATATAATAAATATAGAAATAAAAATTGTGGGAGGAGCATACAATTTGTAAGGAAAACTACCAATTTTAGCACTTTGCCCTTCTTGTCTAAATCCGTTCTGAACGAATTCAAAACAACAGGATCAGGTGGATTGTTTACATCCAATTTTATAGATAATGCCTGAATTATTTATAGGTCACAACAAATAAAAAAATAAAAATAAAATGAAAAATAAAGCTTGTAAGAGGAGCATATAAATTTATAAGGGAAAACTACCAAAGTTTTAGCACTTTGCCCTTCTTGTCTAAATCCGTTTTGAACGAATTCAAAGCAACAAAACATGAGCCAGGGTCTTTTTCCACTTGATCCTGTTGTTTTGAATTCGTTCAGAACGGATTTAGACAAGAAGGGCAAAGTGCTAAAACTTTGGTAGTTTTCCCTTATAAATTTGTATGCTCCTCTTACAATTTTTATTTTCCAATTTATTTTTATTTTTTATTTGTTGTAACCTATATACAGTGTGTTCGAAAAATCTCTCCGCAGTGCTATGTTAAACGCATAGGAAATTGAAAAACTGCAATGTTTTCATACAACATGATTTAGTGATTTTATTACATAACCTTTTGATTTTACAGCATGTGTTGAAAGTGTTTTCTACCATTTTGCAGGCACAGAGCAACTCGTCTACACTTGTTGTCAAACACTTTTTTAATTAAAGTGTTTGTTGATACTGAAGCAATGTAAGTGGATATTGTGGTTTTTAAGTTCTGAATTGTTTTCGGGCAGTCTTTATAAACAACACCTTTGGCTACTCCCCACAAGAAATAGTCGGGCGGCGTAAGGTTTGGGGATCGTGGAGGCCAAAGCCCCTTTGAAATTATGCGATCCCCAAACACATCATGCAGTAGCTCCATCGAAAGGTGAGCAGTGTGTGTCATGGCACCATCTTGCTGGACGTATGCATTCAGTATTTCCATTTCGTTTAGCTGTCCAATAAATGGATAGAGAATTTCTGAACAGTATCGTTCAGCATTTATCGTGTTCTCAAAGAAAATGGGACCGACAATTCGCTTTCTTGTTATTGCAACCCAAACGCCGATTTTCTGGTCGTGCAATGGTGTTTCATGAATTTTTTACCAAGCTATCGACACACTATTGCCACGATCCCAACTCTGTCACAGTACTGACACGATCGAGTTTAAACCGGCTGAAACCGGCTTAGCGCGCATGTACTGGCTATAGCACGTTGACTGCGGAGAGACTTTTCGAACGCACTTTATAATTCAGGCATTATCTATAAAATTGGCTGTAAACAATCCACTTGATCCTGTTGTTTTGAATTCGTTCAGAAAGGATTTAGACGAGAAGGGCAAAGTGCTAAAATTGGTAGTTTTCCTTACAAATTTGTATGCTCCTCCCACAATTTTTATTTCTACATTTATTATAGATATATATATTTTTTTTTTGGTGACCTATATACGGGGCTCCAATAAACCTTAGCCCCCCGCCCATGGCCTAAACCATTAGAGGTACAGTAAAACTAAACATACCTTACAAAAGAGAATTTAATCCTGCATTTAATGAGAAACAATTAAAACTTGGTGTTCCCGCCATTGGCTTCCAAGACAGCCTGAATTCGCTTGGGTAGCTTGCCAAAAGTGACGTGAATAGATCTTGATCGTTACGCAAATTTACTAAAACAGTTTCAGTATGTTGCGTGATTGTATCCTTCGAAAATCGATTTGCTGCAGGTTCTTGAAACAAGAGAAATTCAACCTTGTCCTTTATAACTGATCCAATGTGTTCACAGACGTTCAGGTCAGGAGAATTTCCTGGCCATTCATCATTTCCAAAGAAATCGATCTCATGGTTCCGCAACAACTGTTGAGTGGCTAATGCCTTAAAGCAGGGGGCCGTATCGTGCAGAAGTGTGACCTGATCGACATCCATAACATTGTTTGGGTTTCTTAGAAAAGGAATGACATGCTAGGATAGAATAATATCACGAAAATACTGTCCATCCCAACTCTGACCATTTGGCTTCAGCACCCACATGAGCTTCTTTGCAGTGAACAAAACAAACACACCAACACAGTCTGGACTTTTTAATAATTCGCGATAATGTTCATTGTCATCGATTTCATCTGGTGTTGTGGGCCACACTCGATCATTTTGGTAGTTAGGCCGACGTGTTACGTAAACAAAAAATTCATCGGAGACAGCTAAATGCATGAAATCATCCACATCCCAATCTTCAAGATAATGGGCAAACCACATTCTGTCATCGATGTTAAGTTGAGTTTTTCTTGGCTTTGGAAGTTCATGCCAAGGCTTCAAACCTTGCCTATGACGGTACAGTCGAATGATCTCACCACTAACGATCTTTCCTTTCAACACTTCGATCTCTCTAGAAAGTTTAGCACAGCTGTTTTTTCAGCTTACGCGTACCGCTTTCAATGATGTCCTTTGTTTCCTGAGAGAGTTGCAAATTTGGGCGCCCAGAT
Organism: Bathynomus jamesi; assembly: GCA_023014485.1. Taxonomy (NCBI): domain Eukaryota; kingdom Metazoa; phylum Arthropoda; class Malacostraca; order Isopoda; family Cirolanidae; genus Bathynomus; species Bathynomus jamesi. The sequence goes on along the minus strand of JAJOZX010002473.1, from coordinate 16,588 downwards.
TTGGTTGTATCCATTTCACATTCATCCAAAGTTATATTTCAATTTCTTTTGACGAGGTCCTCACTTCTTCGCAACTTTTTGGCAACCCATGAACGTATTATAAAGGTGGCTCCAGCATCACGAGCTTCCCAAAATGTTATTGCTCGTATGCGATCTATCACACGTTGCCTCTCCGAATCACCAATTAATTGAGAAGCCATTATATTATCACTTTATCAGCTAGAGTAATTTTAATACCTGCAATAAATAAAGAATTTTATATATTTTTATAATCACTAAAAACTATTTCCATATAAGTAAACATGTAAGCTGCAAATGGGGGGCTAAGGTTTTTTGGAACCCCTTATAGTCTCGAACTCTTTATTTACTTCAGTGTTCCTGAGGATTCATTAGACGAAAGCGTTTGAGCACCAGTCTGTTCCTTTCCTTCGTGGTTCTTTTCATCATATATATATATATATATATATATATATATATATATACACAGTATATGATGAATAAAACCACGAAGGAAAGGAAACACAGAAAGGTGCTCAAGCGCTTTCGTCATCATTAGACGAAAGCGCTTGAGCACCTTTCTGTGTTTCCTTTCCTTCGTGGTTTTATTCATCATAAATATTTTTCACGTGTTACTTTTGTGAAATAATTTTCATATATATATATATATATATATATATATATATATAATTAGGGTGGTCCAAAAAATACAATTTTGTAATTTTTTACCTCCACATGGCTGCTCCTGTTCCTATATCTATCAAACATCTCCATGCCAAATTTCAGCCTAATTGAATGATATTTACTGGTCGCTATGAATTTCATTTTACTACTCATTTTCTAGTAGATTGATCTTCTGGATGAAAAAATGAAAAAACAAGGGCAAATACTAGTTTATTTGTTTGAAAACAGATTAAATCTCAAAGAAAACAGCTTAATTTTTTTAGAAAACAGAATAACTCTTAAAGAAAACAGATTAATTTTTAAAGAACAAAAATTATATGTTTGAAAGAAAATTACATTTATCATTCGTTTATAATATACATCATTACTTAGATTAACGCTTCATCACTGACTCCTTCGAAGACGATGAGTAGGCTTGGCGATGTTTTGCTACTAATCGGAGGATGAATTGTTTTTGTTCTTCATCCTTCGTCAAAGATGTATTAGATGCCTTGATAAGGGCGATACCCCTCTCCGCCGAATCATTAACAACTTTTAGGTTAATCGTTATGCGTCGAAACTCTTGAAAGCAATCATCCTCCGTCCAGGAATTGGGATGGTCCTCAGGAAGGTATCCTCCGCTGACTTCCTTCCTTCTTTCTTAACAGATTGAAGATTCCCAAGGTCCTTTTGGTGACCATTTCATACAAATTCAAATCTTCAATGTTTCCTTCAAGCTTCAATAGAGGAGTAACAGTGGTATTCTCGTTACGTTGGAGGTTTACGACCATCTTCCGTTTGGTCTTGGCATCGACTCAAGGATCGAAGAATGCAAGGTCGATGAGATGCTGTCCAAGATACCACAGGTGCCGTTGAAGAGCTGTGGATGCTGCTTTGGAAATGGTCTGATTTGGGTACTTTTGCAAGATTTTAAGAAGCAGAATATCGTTGAAAGGAGCGTTGATTCCGTTGGGGCCTCGTTCCAAAAACGTGCGTAGACCAAGGCGATAAACAGAGAGAGCTCGGTGATATTATCCGTCTCACGTGCGTCAGCTGTAGTTGGTTGATGCTTGAACAGATAAATTTCGAGGACGTAGATGGCCTTGGCCATTCAGCGTGCATTGTGAGTTGGTCCTGGAGCGCGGACCTTGACTTCTTTCTCATCACGCCACCCGAGAAAGGTGAGGCAGAGTCGTAGCAATTCCCGTAGTCATCACGCGATTGTTTAGACTCCAGTGCCTTTGTGAAGTACTGGATCATTTCCTCTCGAAACCGGAACATCTTTGGATCTCTGAATAGGTTGTTTGAAGCCTTCATGAAGGAATCCTTCTGAAGTGATAGCCATTTTTTCTGAAAACGTTTAAAGAGAGTCATTTCCGGGCCACTTCTGGGACCAAGAAGTGCGTTGCAGGTGTTTGACAAGACTTCAAGGATATGATGTCGACAAGCGATCCAGACAAATTCCCTCCCTACTGCTTTTCAATCATGGTACAGGCTCCCCTGTGAAGGCCAGTATTAGACGCAGTTGTGTCAAATACGAGACCTTGGATCTCACCGCGAAGATTCCAGTCATCAATCGTCGAAATGCAAGCCTTGGCCTGTTTTTCTCCTGTAGCTCGTTGTATTTTTGGCAGGCTAGGAGTTTTTCTATCCCATTTCCCGTAACGATTACCGGGGTTCGTTCGGCTGTTTCCTTTGTGCCGCCGATGTAGGGAAGTAGTTTCCCATCCCAGTGAAGAAGAAGGGGTCCTTCGACAGAAAACGAAGCTTGATCCTCTTTGGCTCTACCTGCCTTGCTTGCCTTCTTGAACGACGGATGGAGCTGCGTGAAAGAATGATTGTAGAAATATCGTAGCCCAGGGCTTGAGCGACTGATCCAGCAACGAAGACTGCTCCTCAATCGGGAAGGTTGACGCGATCAAGAGCAGCCTCCAGCCTGGAATGCAGCCTCTCTTTCTTTGTACCTTAGAGCTTTGTCAGCATCTTTCTCCTGTCGACATCTCTTGCTGTATTCCTTGGCAAAATTAATCTTGTCAGGGCCTGCCATACTGCAGGAAAAGACGTCTTCTCGTGGCATCATCAGGAATTGGCGGTCTTCTTCATTGTCTATCACCTTGAAGACGTCCTTCGAGGCAACGTCGAAAAGCTCTGAGAGAGTCTCTTGGGAACATACTCTCTTTCACTCTGCAGCTTTGTAGCTGCGTCTTGCGGTTTTTCTTCAACGCAAGGAACTCTCCGTACAGCTTTGAGAGCTTCCTAACGCAGGAATCAACTCGCTGTATAGGAATCCTTGCTCTCTGCCATACTTGCTTGGCCTCTTTGCAGGCCAAGTTGTAGCTCTCTTTCAAGGTCTTGGACTGCTCATGGTGGTGAAACTGAACCAAACGAAGCACATCACCACATGTGGGTAGCCTTGCAGTTAATAATTCGTTGCTGGGCTTTCCTAGACCCCACGTTTCTGCAGATGAGCGAGTACTTCTAGCCATAACCTGAAAAATGAGAGAAAATAATCCATTAACCGTTTAGCACCAAAGCACAATTATATAAGTGTTAAAATAAAAAATTGCAAAGTCAAAATAAATAAAGTAAAAAAATTGGTTACAGTGGTTAGTGGTTGATGGGTAGGAAGATTTTTTTAAATATATTTAAGAATAAGTAAATAATAAACTTCAAGAGACATAAGATATATACCTTACAATTTCAATCATTTAATTTAATAGCAACATCCTGACTGGCTATAAATTTGCATATAAAGAACATAATTATATATATATATATATATATATATATATATATATATATATATATATATATATATATATATATATATATATATATATATATATATACTGAATAAATATAATACATATGAATTAATACTTAATATATATGAATTAATAATTATATATATGAATTATTAATTAATATATATGAATTAATACTTACAAGAGATACTATTCCTAAGCTCTTGAAGTTTGAACGAACTTAAAACCGTCCTCCAACAAGTTTAAACTTGAAATGATGCATGAGTAAATGATTTGTATGATTCACAAACAGCATTATACAAGAAATCGAACAATTGCATCATCCTCTGAAAGGTGGGCGGAGTCAATGTGGCGTGACTGCCCCGTCCTCTAAAAATGAAGCGGGTAGAAAATGATTAAGTAATTAATTAATTGAAAATGTGAAAATCATAGCGACCTCTTATTATGTACTGAATCGACAGATATTTTGCACAAAATCACTTCACATCTAAAGGACTAAGATCAGCTATGTGGCGAGCATTTCCAACTATTTTGAAATTTTAGGCCAAATTTGGACCACCCTAAATTTTATATATATATATACCGGTTGTCCGAGAATTATCTGTACAATTTTTGGCTGTTATTAAAAGTTAACCATGAAGTATAGAAATTCCAGTGTTGTCCCATTTTACAGAGAATCTCATTAAGTTTTTTTTGATACTACGTTTTGACAAGTTTTTTAGAAATATACGCGGGTGACAGACATTGATGATTTAAAAGCAAGAATCACAGCTGCTATTGAGCGAATTGATGTGGATATGCTGCAGCGTACATGGCAACATTTGGAGTATCGATTGGATGTTTTGCGAATCACTAATGTTGCACATATCGAATGTTTGTAACAACGTTACTTTAATAAAAGAAACTTTTGAAAATACAGATTCTAAATAATCTTGTTTAAGAATTTTATGTGTTATCAAGAATTTTATTAAAAGATGAAATTGTACAGATAATGTTCGGACACACTGGAATTTCTAAAAAACTTGTCAAAACTTGGTATCAGAAAAAACTTAATGATATTCTCTGTAAAATGGGAAAACACTGGAATTTCTACACTTCATGGTTGACTTTTAATAACAGCCAAAAATTGTACAGATAATTCTCGGACACCCTGTATATATATATATATATATATATGTATGTATAGGGTATCCCCTAAAAAAAAACCTAGTTTTATTTGCCCGATATTTTATAAAGAATGTTATTTTATTATTGGGGTTTTTATTCTCTATATACCTATATGCATTTACCTATACATTTCTAATGACTGAACCGTCAAACAGTGATACAACCTTTGGAACTGAAACAGAAAATCAAGATCGTTGAGTGGTTTCCTGTGACAAATTCTTTGACGCAAGTGCAGAGAATATGAATTGTTAGAAAATGTCAAACAAAAGGATGTGTAAGTAATCAACAAGAGGGTAATAGTGCAACACGTAAATATGGTTCATGAAATTACTGTTCGCAGTTCTCAGAAGTCAATTCGACGTCTGTCAGCAGAAGTATGTATTTCACGAACATCTGTGCATCGTATACTTCGTACCGAATTAAACCTTTTTCCCTACAAAGTTCATTCACAAGCTTCACTGACTAATGGTCAAAAACAAAACGAGTGGAACAATATGCATGTAAGCAAAGCTGAAAGATCCTGTTTTTGAAACACATCCACTTCACTGAAGAGTTTTTTGTGTATCTGTCTTGGGAGATTAATAAGCAAAACTTTCGTTACTGGAGAAGTCATGCTGGCGCCCCAATAGAGCTTCCACGTAGTGTTGCTAAACTCAACATTTGGGTCGCTGTTGGGTGGTATGGTGAGAATGAAACTGGAAAAGCACTAACGGTAATGCACATTTCATATCGTCAGATGCTACAACTAATTACCGCAACTATGATAATTATTTTTTTCCATAAAGGAAGTAACTGGACGACCCTAGATTCACAGTGGTTTCAGCAGGATGAAACACCTCCAAATAGTGCTTGTGAAGCTCGCAACCTTTTGAGGAATAATTTTTTCGGGCCACTAATCTCCCTTCATGAGTCCTTCACCTGACCTCACAGCCCCCTGACTTTATTTTTCTGGGGTTACATAAAAGACAGGATCTATTCTACCAAGCCTAAAACTCTTGAAGACCTAAGGACCAAAGTCTGAGGTATTTCCAAAAATTATGTCAAACATTTGTGTAAGGTTGAATATTCTGTTGCAACAAAATGGTGATTACACAAAACATGTTGATTAATTAAAGTTAATAAACTTTTATGTTTTACATACAGTGGCGCTCATAAGTATTCGTACAGAGAAATATTTTAGTTATATTCGTCCTTTCCTTTGTACCATGCATAGGATAGTTATGAAAATTTTACTGTTCGTTTTGAAAAATTTAACAACTAAAAAAATTAGTTTAACTCCAAGAAATAATGTAAAATATCGAAGAATTTGAGGGAAGTAAAAATAAAGCTAAAATGGAAAAGTTTTCGTACATTTATTTACAATTGGAGATTGTTGGCAATTGTGAATTCTAGAATTTTTTCTGTGAATCTTTCATGGAAGACGGATGACTGTATAAGCCATTTGTAAGTAATGGGTCGTCGTAGTAGAGAGCCGTCTACAGATCTTAGGAGATCTGTTATTGCTGCACGCTAGTCTGGAAAGAGTTATAGGAAGATAGGAGAACTTTGAATTCCATTTACGATGGTTGCTGCAGTTATAAAGAAATGGAAAGAGTTTGAAACCAAAATTCTACCAAGGTGTGGACGACCTTGCAAGATTTAAGAACGTACATCTAAACGGATTGAAAGAATGGCTGCTGCGAATTCATGAGTGACTGCAGGCGATATTTACCAAACCATAAGACTAAGATCAATGTCCATCCCCCTGCTGTACGTCGTACATTGAGAAAGCATGGTCTGCATGGAAGAGTTGCAGGAAGAAAACCACTACTACAAAAAGTGCACAAACAAGCTCGTTTAAAGCACACCAAGTATCATGAAAATGATGAATTTTCAGCCTGGAAGAAAGTTCTCTGGACAAACGAGACTAAAATTGAATTACTCGGGAGCAACGAGCACCGGTATGTTTGGCAAAAAAATCAAATACTGCATTCGAGGGAAAAAAAAACCATCCTTTCTATGGTTAAACATAGTCGTGGTAGTTTGCTTCTTTGTGGATGCTTTAGTGTTTCTGGTACAAGAAAGCTTGTTGTCATGAATGGAATCTTGAATTTGAAGAAATATCTGGAAATTTTAGAGGAATATGGATTGCCTTCAGTTCGGGAGTTGTGACTGGGTCGCAGTTGGTCACTGCAACAAGATAACGATCAAAAATATAAAAGAAGAGCCTCCACGAGATGTCTTCAACAAAGGAATTTCAATCTTCTCGAGTGTCCCAGTCAAAACCCAGATCTAAATTTAATCGAAACTTTGTGGTTTGAGTTGAAAAAAGCTGTCCGCAGGTGAAACTCTTTGAATGTGAATGAACTGCAACAATTTACTTTAGAAAAGTGGGCTAAAATTTCTAGTGAGATATGTAAAAACCTTGTAGAAAAATACCCAAAGTGAAATAGTGAAGTCATTCAAGCAAAAGGTGGACACACACAGTACTAAGTAATTTGCAAGTGAATGCACAAAAACTTTTTATTTTCTTTAAATTTTATGGTGTTTTATTATATGTTGTAGTTAAACCCTCCAACTATCGTCCAATTGCTTTGATTTCTTGCCTTTCCAAAGTTTTCAAATCTATCCTTATAGGAAGATTCTTAAACACCTCTCTTCTCACAATTTTCTTTCAGATTGTCAGTATGGGTTCCGCAAGGGACGTTCTTGTGGCAATGTTCTTGTATATCTCTCTGACGTCTTGGTCATCCTCATTTCGGGATTTCGGTGAAACTTTTGCTATTGCGCTTGACATATCAAAAGCTTTTAATAGAGTCTGGCACAAATCTTTAATTTCGAAACTGCCTTCCTTCGGTTTCTATCCTTCTATCTGTGCCTTCATCTCTAATTTCCTGTCTGGACGATCTATAGCTGCGGTTGTAGATGGCCACTGTTCTTCTCCTAACGCTAGCAACAGTGGTATTCCTCAGGGTTCTGTCCTGTCACCCACTCTTTTCCTTTTATTTATTAATGATCTTTTAAATTCGCACGTCCTGTCCTATTCACTCCTATGCCGATGATTCCACTCTTCACTTCTCCACCCGCTTCCCAAAGCGTCCCTTACAACAGTCACTCCATGAGTCACGTGGAACGGCTATGGAGCACCTGAACTCTAATCTTTCTGCTATCTCTGATTGGGGAAGAGAAAACCTTGTGGCTTTCACTGCCTCAAAAACTCAGTTCCTCCATCTCTCTACTCGTCACAATCTTCTTCATGACTATCCCCTTATCTTCAACAACACAAAACTCAATCCTTCCTCTTCTCTTAATATTTTTGGCGTTTCCTTTTCTCGTGATATTTCCTGGAAAGATCACAGATACTTTCTTTAGGTGTGCTGTACCGCCTCCGCGGTTTCTTCACTCCCACTCAGTTGCTGTCTCTTTACAGGGTCTTATTCGCCCCTGTGTGGAGTATGCTTATCATGTGTGGGGTTGCTCAACCCACACATCCGTACTTGAACAGGTGGAATCAAAGGCTTTTTGTCTCATCAATTCCCTGCCTCTTACTGACTCTCTTCAATCTCTCTCTCTTCGCCGCAATGTTGCCTCACTCTCTATACTATCGCTATTATAACGGACACTGCTCTTCTGAACTCTCTAGCTGCGTGCCTCCTCCTTTGAGGAGAGCACGCAGCACCAGACTTTCTACACTTTCTCATTTCTTTTCTGTCCAACTCTCTAATGCAAGGGTCATTCGGTATTTTCAATCTTTCATCTATTCAACCGCTGAACTCTGTAAAAATCTTCTCAATCCACCTTTCCCCCTGTCTATGACCTCCATTCTTTCAAACGCAGAGTGTCTAGGCATCTCGAAAACACCGGACCTTGATTTTTACTCTCTTCTTTTTTTTATGCAGGAAGGATGGGCCAAGGGCAAATGCCAGCAAAAGCGGCCCCCCCCCCCTGTAGAAGAAGAAGAGAGCCAAACTCAGTGTCCGGGGTTTTCGAGATGCCTAGACACTCACGTTTGAAAGATTGGAGGTCATAGACAGGGGGAAAGGTGGATTGAGAATATTTTTTCAGAGTTGACCGGTTGAGTAGATGAAAGATTGAAAATACCGATTAACCCTTGCATTAGAGAGACGGACAGAAAAGTAGTGAGAAAGTGTAGGAAGTCTGGTGCTGTTTGCTCTCATTAAAGGAGGAGGCATGCAGTTAGAGTCAGAAGAGCAATGAAGATTCTATGGGTGGGGAGCGCTTTTGAGGGCATTCGCCTTTGGCCCCTGCTGCCTTCATAAAAAACCACATTTTTTTATTTGTTAAATTTTTCCAAACAAACGTTAAACTTTTTTAATTATCCTGTACATGGTACAAAAGATAAGGATGGCTATAACCGAAATATTTTTCTGTACGCCCCCAGCGTTTGTCTTTGTGTCTTGACTCCCTTTCTTAACTTAGAACGTTTTTATAGAAATAGGAGCAGTTTGGGAGGACACCTGGGAAAATCGAACAGGGAAGTACTCCAGGAGAAACGTTAGTCAGGAGACAGGGGGTGCTGGAACTGTCGTTTCTCCTGTCACTGTCCTCCTTAGCTGATCTTTTTCCGTGTCTCATCTATCTTGTGGTAGTCCAGCATGCTTTCAAACATCAAATACACACTTCTCACCATATTCCTCACTACACATATATGCATCTTACATACTACACAATCATTCTAAACTATAAAAGAAAAAATTAAATCAACTTTAAGAGCAGCTGATTCCCCTGGGGGGACCATAAATGTCCCCAGTTCTGGCTCCCTCGCTGCCGACACCGTAAAAGCCGACCCGGGCAGCGAAGCTGGTTCTGCTACTGCCCATTCCAGATGACCTTGGCTCTGCCTGATTCATTTTTCATAAACTTCTGTAACATTCGTGGCCTTTCCTCAAATTTCAAATCTGTTGAACACCAACTCTCCTCCTCTAAATCTCACCTTCTCTTCCTCACTGAAACTCAGGTGTCTGGGACAACTGACAGCAACCCCTTTTCTGTACCCTCTTACTTTCTCTGTACTCAATTTCATTCCAAAGGTGGATGTTGCGTATATGTACACAACGACCTAACTTGCTCTCGTATTCCCGAACTTGAATCCTTCGAATTCTACATCCTCCTGCTGTGGCTTACACGCCAATCTCACACTAAATATATCAGCGCTGTCTACCTTTCTCCTAATTCTATTGACTATCCAAAACTCTTTCACTACCTCATACTGTCTTCAATTACACCCAAATATTTAAAACTTTTTGTGACTTATCCTTCCAAACCACCTTTGAACTGTTCCATAGTCCAATTTCTGTGTTCTTGTACATATTTTCACATTTTAACCTTGCTTCCCTTTCTTAATAGAGGTTTTCTTACTGAAACATCCTTCAAGTTCTGATTTCAAAAGTGTCTTTCGTACTGTTGATGAATGGCCATCGACACCCAATCCTTCTACCAGTTCTGTTGCCAAATCAACACCATTTGAGATGCATCCCAAAACTTCAATTGGACCGCTTCCATGTTTAACTGCTGGTCTCAAGCAAGGCTCCTTATAGACTCCAGTTGTTCATTGTCTCATACACTGTCTTCAATTACATCCAAATAATTGAAACTTTTTATGACTCATCCTTCCAAAGCACATTTAACCACGGTTCCATAGAACAATTTCTATGTTCTTATGCATATTTTAGTCTTTTGAATTTGCTCCTCTTTCTTAATAAAAATTTTCTAACTGAAACATCTTTCAAATCCTAATTTCAAAAGTGACCTTCGTACTGTTTTTGGTTAGACAACGATACCCAAGCCTTCTACTAGTTCTGTTGCCAATTCATTAAAGATAATATCTTCAGGTATTGCTCATCCTTGTTAGACATTATGTTAGACATTGTTAGGATTATGCAGTCCTGGGATTGTCAACGACCGAAGATGTTTCTCTCTTATCCATTAGTTTATATCAAAGTATATTCTGTATAAATCTGAATTTGATTTTTATTTCACTGGAAATGCTACCAAATACTTTGGACCAATGATACTCTTCCCTTTGGTTTCCGAGCGAGTGATTAATCGGTACAGCTACATATTTTGATTAATTTTATTGATGATCTTTTTTTAAAGATTTTTACTATTTATTTATTTTACAAATTCTTATTTTAAAGTTTTAACTTTTTCATTTACTTATTATTATTAATTTTGGATCACCTGAAGATCATGGCCCCCAGCCTTCGTTAGTCAGCCTTATAAAGCTAACTAACGAAGGCTGGGGGCCCTGATCTTCAGGTGGTTCTTAATTTTTAAGGTTTATTTATTTGTAAGTATTTATTTTATAATTACATTAAATCGTGTTCTTTAAATAAATTAGTCTGTGTTTTTAGATTGTGCGTATCATTTTCTATTAACCTTTGGATGTGTGTGTGTGTGTGTGTGTGTAACATTCCTGTATAAACGCTCTTAATGAGAGAGTACCCATTATAGAAGATCGACTACAAAACCAAACAATAGAAAATGAAAGGTTAAATAGCGACCTCAACTTGGAACCTCACAAAATTCTAATACTTTATCGGTGTACCTGGTGTCCCTCAAGGCTCCCCAAGTGAAAATTCTACTGAAATTGTCAGAAACGCCATCAACGAAAAACCCGGATAAACATTCCTGAAAATGTCATCACGGAGGCACAGCGAATCAGGAAAAATAATAACACTGAGAAAAGAATCATAAAATTCAAATTGAGTGACTGGTTGTGGAAATCGAAAATAAGAAGTGAAGTTATAAATATCAAACCTCATACTATCTATCTATCTATCTATCTATCGATCTAGCTATATATATATATATATATATATATATATATATATATATATATATATCTCTCTCTCTCTCTCTCTCTCTCTCTCTCTCTCTCTCTCTCTCTTTATTATATATATATATACACATGAATCACACTGTGAATACAAAGAAGTAATTTTTGATAAACTATTAAAACTTAAAAAGAAAACATAATTTATTTCTGTTATGTACGGGATGTATAATATATGCCCGTAAGTCTCAGGAAGGACAAAGTGTCAATTCATACTCAACATGACTTCGACAACTTTGCCGCCATCTACAAATAGATTGCCTTCAGCATAACCCGTATGTTAAGTAAACCTATAACTACAGAACCTATCATTATGTATCATGGGTGTCCACAAAGTTCTTTTCCAGTTTTAAAATTTTATTACAACAAAACCAAAAGAGATAGAATAATGCAGTTTTTTGCATTTTGTTGCTTAACTAATGAAGGGATTTTTTCTTAATTTACAGGTTGCAATCTGAGTGTCAAGTTGCTATTGATAGAAGTTTGAACGAAAATGGCGACTACACAGGAGAAAGCTCAAGGTGTAATCTGGTTTGTAAAGCTTGGACTATTTGCACTTTATCCGCGTAAAGATGCAATCTCTTGTGTACAATTTTGTGTACCGTTGATCTTGGTAGCTGCAGTTCACTTGAGGCACGACGAATAGACGTTCTAGGATGGCGTTGGAACGCCTCTTGGACGAGTCTTGGCGAGTGAATCACGCCTCCTCTCTCCCGAAACTTGCAAAACCACCTCCTAATGCTAGATTTGGAGGGATGATCCTTGCCATATTGACGGCGGTAATTCCGTTCAACAGTTGTCACTAATTTCGACTCCGCAAACCAGATTACACATTGCGCTTTTTCCTGTGTAGTCGCCATTTTCGTTTAAGCTTCTATCAATAGCAACTTAACACTCAGATTACAACCTGTGAATCAAGAAAAACCTTCATTAGTTAAGCAACAAAATGGAAAAACTGCATTTTTCTATTTCTTTTGGTTTTGTTGTAATAAAATTTTAAAACCGGAACAGGACTTTATGGGTTCCCTGTGTAATAACAATTAAAAAAATTTCATAAATTTTTGCTGTCTTGAAATTTTACAATTTTATAATCCTAATAATCTTATAATTTTGCTATTCGTACTGTCCTTCAAATCCTATAATTGTTAATTTTTAATTTTATAATGATATAAATTTAAATTTTAACTTTCAACTCTACCTCACTGTGGATGCATATATAATATCACGTTCTTACATACGTTCTTGCTTTACTACAACCGATTTTTAATACAACAGCTTTTTATTTTATTTTATTTTTTTATACAGGAGAGTTCAAAAGTCCCTATCTATTTTGCTGAAATAATGATATTTATATTTTATTTTCTACAGGCTGTAGATGATGATAGATGTACAAGATCGTGTGATGGTAGTAACACTACGTATCCAAGGGAAGAAGTGCAAAGAAATTCGAGAAAAATTCGAAAGAAGATTTCACAACCCAGGACCTACAGACAAAGCAATTCGCCATCTGGTCAATAAATTTAAAAGAACAGGATCTGTTCATGATGAGGAAGGATCTGGTCGTCCAGGTACCTCTCAAGGAAATGTCGAATTGGTAAGAGATGTCTTTGAAACAAATCCTAGAATGTCAACTCCCACAGCATCACGTAGACTGAGCATACCAAAACGACTGTTCTAAGGATTTTAAAATAAACATTAAAAAAAAAAGTTACCATATTCAAGTGCTACATGAGTTACACCAAAAGAATTATCCAAGACGAGCCGCCATGTGCACAGAATTGATTGAAAAAATTCGGACCGAAAACTTATTAAACCACATTCTCTTCAGTGATGAGGCGACATTCCACACATACGGAAAGGTTAATGGACATAATTGTCGTATGTGGCTAGTGAAAAACCAACCGAGTTCTACGAATTGGAGAGAAATTCTCCTAAAGTTAATGTCTTGTTTGGTATGACAAGATCGAAGATTTACAGACCTTTTTTCTTTGCAGAAACTACAGTAACAGGGTCAATTTATTGACATGCTTCAGCAGTTTCTTGAATCCCAGCTTCGTTCAGATGGCACTCTCGACACTGTTGTCTTCCAACAAGATGGGGCTCTATGTCACTATGCGGACAACGTTCGGGCGTACCTTGATGAGCTGTTACCAAATCGCTAGATTGGACGGAGTGGAAACAGGCCCTGGGCAGCACGATCTCCGGAATTAACACCATCAGACTTTTGCGTGGGGTTTTATAAAATCTGAGGTTTACAAAAGAGTTACAGACCTCCAGGATCTGCGAACCCGCATCGTTGCGACAGTCGCTTAAATAACCCCAGAGATGCTTGAGAATGTGTTCCGCAATGCAGTGGACAGATATGAGATTTGCAGAGACACTGATGGTGCTCACGTCGGCTGTTAGAACTAAGCTTGATAAATAAATATACAGTACATCTAATTGTTATTACATTTTTATCCTAAAATACTATTATTTCAGCAAAATAGATAGGTTCTTTTGGACGACCCTGTATATATATATATATTTTTTTTCTTTTTTTCATATCGTGTTGTATATGTGTATGTTGTGTGTATATATAATATTTATTTAAACAGGCTGTTTCATATGTCTGGAGATATAGTTTTTTTTTTTTTTTTTTTTTTTTCCAGTGTCTCCAGACACAAGAAACACCCTGTATCTCTCTCTCTCTCTGTTTTATATATATATACACTCTATATATATATATATATATATATATATATACCATATGTCCCACAAAAAAGTACACCCAACTTTAGATTGTACTAACTCCTCCAAAAATTGAGATATTTTGGATCTGTTTGTTTGATTTAATATAGCAAATTATTCTTTGTTAACGTTCAAATTTATTCATGTTTAAACGATTTAGTGTTTAAGCAGCTGCTTTTAACTGAAGGGTACAGCAAAATGGGTTGCGCGGAATGATCATTTCTCCCAGCCAGACAGCTCCTCTTGCTTTAACCAATGTGCTACTTTCTACGTCGAAGGATATTGCAAATATTTTTTTTAAATAATTCGAACACCCTGTATCTCTCTCTCTCTCTGTTTTATATATATACACTCTCTCTATATATATATATATATATATATATATATATATATACCATATGTCCCACAAAAAAGTACACCCAACTTTAGATTGTACTAACTCCTCCAAAAATTGAGATATTTTGGATCTGTTTGTTTGATTTAATATAGCAAATTATTCTTTGTTAACGTTCAAATTTATTCATGTTTAAACGATTTAGTGTTTAAGCAGCTGCTTTTAACTGAAGGGTACAGCAAAATGGGTTGCGCGGAATGATCATTTCTCCCAGCCAGACAGCTCCTCTTGCTTTAACCAATGTGCTACTTTTTACGTCGAAGGATATTGCAAATATTTTTTTTAAATAATTCGAACTTTTGTATCTAAGATACGAGTCATACATACAAATGAAGAATCTGAATTACTAAATTTATAAATAACTTTGAAACCCATATCATGCAGTTTACACGAAGGCAGCGCGTTCTCATGGTCACAACTTATCTGCTAACTAAAAGCTTAAAACAAGTTCAGAATACCTTCGAACTGCAATTTCCCGATAGAGCTTCTCCAACTAAACATACAATTTTGAAGAATGTTCGGAAATACAAAGAAGAAGGAACGGTCCTCAATTTGAACAAAGGACGTTCAGGCCATCCGAAGACGGCAAGAACAGACGAGAACATTCAGCATGTTCGGCATTTATTAGAGAGACATCCAAAAGTGGCCACCAGGCGAAATGGTACAGAACTCTCACGCATGTCATTTCATCGAATAGTTCGTGAGGATTTGAATTTGTACCCATACAAAATGGAAATTCGACATCAACTCATTGAAGGAGATCTACCTCGCCGCCTAAGATTTGCCCAGTGGTTTCTTGAAAAACCAGAAAGATTCACGGAACAATTAGTGGTTGGAGATGAGGCGGCCTTTTTTATGAATGGTCTAGTGAACAGACAAATCTGCCGTCAGTATGCACCAAAAAATCATCCACCTGACAATCATATCTACGAAAAGAATAACTCTAGACAAAACTGTCTCTCTGGGTAGGACTGTGCGGTAATGGAGCGGTAATTGGCCCGGTCTTTTACGATGGTAATCTAAATGGTGAAGCTTACCTAGAAATGATAGACCGAGAAATCCTTCCACAAATACGTATTACTTATGGAAACCGATTTAATCGTATTTGGTGGGTGCAAGACGGAGCTCCTACTCACAGGAGAGTTATTGTGAAGGAACGCTTGCAGGAAGTCTTCCACCAAAGAGTAATTGCTACAGGCCATGACATTGAATGGTCTCCCAGAAGCCCTGACTTGACCCCGTGTGATTACTTTTTATGGGGTCATTTGAAAATAGAGTATTTGCATCACAACCTATCAATTTAGATGATTTGAGGACTCGCATAACAGCTGAAATCAACTTGTTAAAAGACAATCCAGATCTTATCAAAAGAGTGATGGGGAAGATGAGAGCTCGACTCCAGATTTGTATCGATAGGAATGGCGGTCATGTTGAAAGAAAACGAAACTAAGCATAACTTTGCAATAAGGAATAAAGAAAAATCTGCTTTGTATCTTATTAAAATTATGTTAAAGTATCTATTATTATGTATTTGTCTTTTCATTACATCGATAGCACACACATTATTTTTTCATTGACCAATTTTGCGCAATCCATTTGTGTTGTACCCTTCAGTTAAAAGCAGATGCTTAAACACTAAATCGTTTAAACATGAATAAATTTGAACGTTAACAAAGAATAATTTGCAATATTAAATCAAACAAACAGATCCAAAATATCTCAATTTTTGGAGGAGTTAGTACAATCTAAAGTTGGGTGTACTTTTTTGTGGGACATATGGTATATATATACATATATATATATATTAACGTAAAGAACGACGCTTGTATAGGAGATATTCCGCGCAAGATGAGAGAGAGAGAACGAAACAAATGAAAAAATGAGGAAACCACCGGGAATCGAACCCGGGATCTTCCGATTGCCGGTCAGATATAATAACCACTACACCATGGGTCTCACTCATTCAAATGCCGTAATTCTTCTACATACGCGCAGAAACCAATGCCCCAAGGGGGCACCTCCCGCATGCCGTAACAT